>JASANC010003228.1:0-42668 GCA_030248135.1 Theristus sp. LFF4_11
GCGGTATACGAGTGCAGAGCAAAGAACACACATGGAACAGGCAGCGCTCAGTGGACAGCTGATATTCACTGTATGTTTTTTGCATTTTCACTGATGAGTTTGTATGACTGTGTAGCAGTGTATTAAAATTCGATGTTATTTCATTTGAATCTGCACTTTGAATTTGAATTGAATTGAATAAAAAAACTTTGAATCTGCAGATGGTCCTGAAATACTGACGGCAACGCCACGCCGTAGTGCGGTCGAAGGTGGTTCAGTGGTGCTTGAATGTGACGTTGACAGCAACCCACCGGCAGCAGTCGTTTGGGAGAATGCCAGCAACCTCGGCCAACCGCTTGCTACGAGCAAAAAGTACAAGCCAACACATAATCCACAATAATCTCTAAATGAATCAAACTTTAAAAACATCATCATTTGTTTGTAGTTACACCATACCGATTGTTCAACCGTGGCACGAAGGCACTTATCGATGCACAGCGTCTGTGCCCGGCTTTGAGTCGGTGCATGAAGATTTCGCAGTTGTCATCCATGGTCAGTATCAATTCCTATCTTTCTGAATCTAAATCAGACAAAAAACTTACTGCATCTAAAAATCCAATTGTAAAGGACCACCTCGGGTGAAGCTGAACGATTCAAGTGCGAATATTGGAGGGTCTGCAGAGATTGCCTGTCAGGTGAAAGGATACCCGTTCGCTTATGACGTGAGGTGGTATCGTGGGCAGCAGCAAATTCAACCGAGTAAAGATACGCGCTACAAAGTGAGTAAAAAACTAAAAAAAGATAAATCTTCAGAAATTTTACAGTAAAATACAGGGTGTTTATTTTGTTTTTAATTCAGGTTGATGGTATGCAACTGCCAGACGGCGTCATGCAAGTGCTCCGCATATCTGACGTGAATGCAGCTGATTTTGGCGTATACAATTGCACAGCTTTCAACAAATATGGCATGAGCAGTGACACTGGCTATTTGTCCGTTGTCGGTAAGCAATTTTAAATTGGAACTTGGATGGATGAATGGATGGATTCTTACAAGCATGGATGTTGTGACCAGAACCCTATTCAAACTTTGAACACCTTTTGCCACAGAGAACCTGCCACTGTACTTAGTTATTCCGGCCATTGTTGTGGCTGCCGTCCTTGTTCTGCTGGTCGTCTTGGCTATTTGTCTGATGAACCGTACGTGCTGTTCGTCAAAATCATCTCAGCCAAGTAACAGTGGTCAGTGAATTTGCAATTAAAATAGCTCAGATAAAAACCATTTTAATCAATTTTTATTTGTTTCGCATCTGTGCATGTACATTTGCATGTTCTGCTCATTTGAGTTGCTTTTTTCAGATACGCACAGTGATGTTACTGTGAAAGTTGAATGTGTTGATGGACGTTCATATCCGGACATGTACGCTGGAACTCCGATCGAACACGCCGATATCGTCTACGGAAAGGTAAATCGGTTTTGAAATAAGCGATAAAATTAGAAACAACCAAAAATTGTACCACAACAACCAAAAAGTGTACCACACTTCAATCCAATTTTCCACAAATTCACATACACACACAAGTTTTGCATGTTTAAAAACTCTCACAACACGCACAACAAACTTTTCGTTCGCTCTGCACTGAACTTTAACCGTGCTCAGTCAATCAAATTTTTTGTTCATTCAGATCTACCTAATCTCAGAATCAAAGCCACGGGTGAAAATGAAATGGGTAGGCGGGAAGAACTACATTTTGCGTAAAATCCCCTGAAACTTGCTCAGTACTTTGTTATGATGGGTCAAACTACAGTTGGTTTTCTGTATGTTTTAGTCCAACAAAACCCCGGAGCGGTCTTGTTAACACAGTTGTCGGAATGTGTATTCTTCAACTTGTTTGTACATACAAAACCACCACTTCCGGGTATAATCTGCTCACTAGTAAAATGTAAGCTGTCAATGTAACCAGCAAAACATATAAATGCAATGGGTGATTTTGCTCGCTATTTTGCACACTCGTTTTGTAGTTCAGATGTTTGGGAAATCATTCGGATTTTGTTGTTTTGGTCGGCTATACATGTATTCGTACTGCTGCGTAGGGTTGGTAAAAAACCGGTTTTTATTCGGCCAGGAAAAAAATCGGTTCTATTTCTCTGTTTAAAAACCGTTATATTTTCTAATTTTTTCCAGCACTGAAAGCTTCGAGAAAATCAAAATCACGAATATAGCCAAAATTGGTATTTGAAGGTGCAAGGAAAGTAAATCTGATATCTCACAAATCCAGTATGACGCAGTTTATTTGTACATGTAATTTTGCGATGTCATCCACCCAATAGTTTTGAAGTACCAAAAGTTCGAAAAAATTTAAAGTAAAAAAGCGGCCTTTTATTTTGCAAGAAAAACTGGAAATGAAACCGGTTTCTTCGAAAAAACTTCAATTTCCCATGCCAACCCTACTGCTGCGTGAATTTTTTAATTTATCAAAACATGGGAAATCCCATCAGTTTATAATGTATGACACCCTTTGTTTGAATGCATTCAGTCCGGCCTGGGTTATTATTTTTGTTGAACCGCGGCTCTGTGCAACGGCGCCCAAGAATGTGAGTCGATGTTGTGTGTGCTTTGTTCTGTTGCTGAAGCTGTGCACAGTGTAAATCAATTGTTCAATAACATAGCTTTTGGTTTGAAGATGAACCACATCATGTTTTCGGTTTTCATTTTGTCCGACTGCAAAAACTAGTTTTCCTATTTTTATCAGTCAAGACTCAGTTCTTTCTATCGGCGTCGTTCAAATTTACGTTCACGTCTCCTTTTTGTGCCATATAATCTCTACAAAGAATCAAAACAGAAAAGCGTAAGATTCAATGCATCATGTTTTTATTTTTTTCTTACAGGAATACGTGGCATTGCCTCAGGATAATCCGGATCTTGACCTCGACCAGTTGCCACCGCCATATCCACCGTACGCGCAGTTGCACAACAACAACAACAATCTCAAACATGGTTACCAGTCGGCCGGAAGTCCCGGTCACCACAACGGCAATCTACTGTACCAAGCGTATTTGCAACAGACTGGTGGCAGCACTGCTGGCAGTCGCACACCGTCAGCCTGTGCCGTCTACGTGCCACCGGCGCCCGGCAGCACGCACAGTGGCGACCCAAACAACGTCTCACCGACACAGGCTGCAGCAGCTGCCCAGTACGCCTACATGACCTATCTCGACGGCGCAGTGCCTCCGTTCACGAATTTCGATCATCTTGGATCGCATCAACAATCCATACATCCGACAGCGATGTTGTATGGCGGCGGCCAGGACGATTACTACGGTGCCGGCTCAATGGGATACGGACAAATCGTCGGCAGCAGTGCGGGTGGCACCGTACTGCATATGCCGACCGCGTATTATCCGGCGGCAAACTTTGTCTCAGTCGCCAACAACAACAACAACACCCACCACGCCAATAATATCCTCCTGACGTCTGCTGCTGCTCAACAACAAACTGCTGGAGGATACTTGGAAACTCTGCACGAGGTGCAAACGCCGGACACCGAAAGTGGCACGCCGTTGCTGGCCGGCTACGCACGCCGTCCCTCAGCCGGCACACCGCCGACGCCAACTGCCTCCGGTGCTGGCTGTGCACCAAGTTCACCAGCAGGCGTGGCGCACACGACCGTCGCAATGACAAATGGCTCGTTCGCGAGCAACGGCGCCAACAACGCCAGCAGAGTTATTGTGACAACCACGGCGACAACGGACGCTGGTCCCGTTCGCGTATCACCCACCTCCACCAACGTATGATAATGACGTTTCATTGAACTTGTCCATTCACCTCGTCATTACTCTGTTCAGATAAATCTTTGCACCACTTACTACGACTGTGCCAAGTCTGCTATGTTATTCAACTTTGAAACCGAATAACTTTCTCACGGACAACTAAATGTAATCAAAAAGGTGATTTGTGATATATTTACAACCTGTGTTTGTTGGTTAAACCTTGGTTTCTGAACCATAAAATGTACAGTTTGCAATTGTTGAGTTGAGTTTGTTCAGTTTGATCAATCTGAACAGCAAATAGTCTTGAACATAAAGGGACTCATCTGCAATCTATCTTCTATTATACTAAGATAGTAACTGTGTAAGTCAGGTCCGTTCCGCTACGTTGATTGGCTATTAAAATTTACAAGTTTGAGCCAATTTTGCTATTTAAGTCATCATCAGCTGAATACTCATACTCCATTTTCTAATGACAATGCAAAGTTAAAATCGTCATTGCACATGACGTTAGTCATCATGATGCCTTTTGCTCAAGAGCGACAACAAACAAGCGAGACAATCGTAAGAATTGCAAGGACTCCATTGTAGACGATGGAGTTTTTTTCACAAAAAAAACGAGTTATTAAAACAATCGCTTGCAAGTTGATCGCTCTTTTCACAAAGTAGACTTTTTATAAAGCCGGTGTTTACAACGAGTATTTAGAAAATCGTTGCTTTTTCCTTCATTTGTTTTTTATCATAGAAAATGCGTCACTTAGGATAGAAAAGCTACATAACAAAACAAAAGCGACCGTTTTACACAATGGGTACTCAGAAACGTGTGGCTTTTTGTTGCACTCGATCAAAAAGAACTGGCTTAGGTTAGGGTAAGCGGGGAAAAGAAGTAAATATTCAAAACAAAAGCGGGAGCTTTGCTACGGGTGTTCAGTATGTAGAAAATCGTTGCTTTTTCCTTCATTTGTTTTTTTTATCATAGAAAATTCATCACTTAGGATAGAAAAGCTACATAACAAAACAAAAGCGACCGTTTTACACAATGGGTACTCAAAAACAAGTTGGTTTTGTTGCGCCCACGAACAAGAACAGGCGGGGGGAGGAAGCGGGGAAAAAAGAAAAAAATCAAAAAAAAAAACAGCGGCGTGCGATACAAAGCAATAAAAAATTTGGTGCTTTTCTTTTATATAAATAATATCCTGGGGAGGGTAGGGATAAAAAAAAAAAAAAAAAAAACAAAACACCCAAGATTGGGGGGTTGCGACTCATAAAAAGAATATTTTTTTCTTTTTTAAATAAAATATGACGGTGGGGGGTGGGGGGGCTAGTAAAATTAATATATGTTTTTTTTTTTCAAAATATCCCTGGGGGTAGGGTAAAAGTAAAAGACACACAAAACACACGCAGGTGCGGCGCGACAGACAAAACATTTAATTTTTGTTTACATAAAACTTAGAGTGAGTGGGGAACGGAGGAAGAAAAAAAAAACCAAAACACCAAACGCATTGCGCTGGAGCATTGTGGGTGCCATTTGACAAGGCAGGAGGCGGGGAGAGGAGGGAAACCAGAAAACAACGCAACAGGGATACGGGGCCAGTGAATAGCGTGCGGATGAGAACTGACGAGGATATTGTATTTTTATTATATAAAAAAAAAATAAAAAAAATATTGTTTATTTTTATTAAAATATTTTTTTTATTTATTTTATTTTAGAGAGACAGAAGACATAAGAAACAAAGCGAAAAAAAAAATAAAAATTTAAATAGGGGGTATCGTAGTTTATTGATATAAAGGGAAGCACAGCGAAACGAAAAAGAAAAAAAAAAAAAAAAAAAAAAAATAAAAAAAAGAAAGAAATAAATATTATTTATTTATTTGGTTGGGTGAGGGGGGCGGGGGGGAAGGCAAAGAACAGAAAAAAAAAATAAAATAATTAGGGAGTAATGTTGAAAGCTCTTTGTTTACACCTTGGTGCGAATACAAAACACTATGCATATTATGACTTTCGAGTGATCGATTTAGCTTCAATTAAGCACAAAAGGCAATCTGTTCATTTCCAGATATCTCATTGCATGATACAAGAGAAAAATTGTGCTAGTCATGACCACGTCTGTTTGTTGTCACACTCCATTAAACATCGTCATGGCGTTTCCTGTCGATTCGGACTTTTACACTGTAAATTTGGAAGTTCAGTAATAATCGCTTTGTACTTGCTTCATGATATGGGTATGAGACCATGAGTGCATGAATTCGTTATTTTAAAACGCATATTGAGAAGCAAAAGTATTTGATGTAACACATTGTACGTGTTCAATTGCTACTACTGTCTATTGCTAGTATTGTATCTTTCTGCAACAACATGTAAAATGTTCAGAATAAGTAAACTAAAAAATGGTGCAAAGATCGTTCGGGAGGATGGAAGTCCCAAAAACTTTCCAACAACGTGTGAAAGATCTAAGACACACAAATACCACAGCTGAAAACGTTGAAAAATTCAAAATAAACGCATGTTTCATTCAGAATTGCTGACTCGACTAACAAAACTGAATAAGCGCATGCTAAAAATTTACCATTTCCGTTTCTGTTTCCGTTTCGATTTCTGTTTCCGAATTATCTTTATCGAAAGTCTAGAATGAGTGTCTGGCCATTTCTGAACACCAGACTCTCATCCGTAGAAAAGTCCAGCAAAAAACGGAAAGGGAATTTTTTACCGTGCGTACGTAACATTTTCTGAAGAATCAGATTCAAACTACAGCCGAACAGCCGCACTCGATCTGCACCACAGTTTCAACTGAATTGGGCGATTGAACCACCGAGTGGTGCGGTTTCTTGGTTTGACCATGAACAGAAGAACGTACAACCAGCTTGTCATCCAGCAAAGTAGCACGCTCATTGATTTTTGCGACACGAACAACACATGGCGCAGTCTTACTTTTGCGTGCACGCGCTTCTGTATTATTGATCAACACTGCCAGTTTCCCGTTGCTGCTGTTGTTCCAACACTGCTGAGAACTACCAATGGACCCTATTTTCAAACGCTCTGATCGTTCTGCCACAGGAACTATAACCGAGCACATTTTTTCGTTGGCACTGTTGTTTGTGTTATTGTAACTGCATGTATGATGTCCGTTGACGTTTACATTTACTGAATGTTGCAGCAGTGTTGTACGCATTGCTTGACCAGCAAAGAAGGTACCACTCAACAGTTCAGCGACGGCCAATTTGAATCGCCGACTGAAACAGTAGTACAGGAGAAAATTGAACGTCGAGTTAAGAACGATCATCAAATTACTCAGGTCAATGAGTATGGATGCGAGTCTGCTGGAATTGAACCAGTCGGCTGATAGCAGCTCGATCAGATCAAGAATAACACAGGGCAGTCGAAGCAGAATGAATTTAATGACGACCACGAGGAATAACGTTTGATTTTGACGACGAATCGGGCGCACACTAACACATGAATGACGCCGTGAAGATGACGGACGCTCAACCCGTAGACTGCTGCTGTCATTTCCAGTTGTAGTCAGAGGCAATGTTTCGGTCATCACTGAAGCAATGATAAGCAATGTTCTGAAAGCTTATTTTCGGTCAATGAAAACAGAACTGTTGTCTTTGAAAATTTTCAAAAATAGCAAACAAAAAATAACCCAGCCAAGCGCACATTGTTCCGACGGCTGACTTCTGTTTGGCTGTCTGCGATGTTTATGAAGCGAACTGAGCATTCGTTTGCGCAACGCAGGTGGCGAATCGTCGCATCGTGGATTACTGCAACTGGGTATTTCCTCCTCAGTTGCGAATAACGCTGCACCCGTATGTTGAACATGGTGAATAATAATAGATGCCAGTGAGATTAAAAGCAGGTAGGGCAAGAGTGAGTCGAACAGAAGTCCGCCGATCTGAAATAGAAAATACCGGCTGTGGTGCTTCGCTTTGAGTACTTTGCCGCACTTAGACTAAATTCCCAGTTGAAACAGATACATGTACATTTAAAACTTGCACTTACCAATCGATAGCCAATAGTGTACACTTCATTAAATGCCCAATCGGTTTGCCAAATTAATGTTCTCACGACGGACCGATTATCACCGGAACGTTCATCCCGACAACTTCGAACAGTCAGCTTAAACAATTCTGGCAACGCGTAGAGGAAGGCGCCAATCGAAATCAACGTGAGTAACCGCGGCAAGTTGCGCTGGTTTAGCAGACGTTTATGCTTCAATGGATGACAGAGCGCTAAATAGCGATCGATGCTCGTCATCAAGATTGTCCATACCGAACCGACCATAGTCGTGCACGACAGGTAATACGCGTACGGAAACACGTACGAGTACTGGCCGGCGAAGAATGTCAAACGGCCAAACCACAGCGTCGGCAGACTGTACATGAGAAATGCGGCCGGACAGAGCACGGCCATGTCCCAGAGTGCGGTCGCCGTCAGGTAGTAATAGATAGCCGGACGACCCTGTTTTCGGAGACGCGGTTGTGCGAATACCAACACGCACACGACGTTCAATAACACGCCAACACTAATCAGCACCGTCGTGAGCACGCCTTTAACAACGTAAGAGAACTGGCGGTGCATGTTCACCAGCGCATCGTCATCAATCTGCTTTGGTTGGCTGGCATTGTGGTCACTGAGAGACTGGTTGTGATCACTGTTATTATGGCCGGCAGTGGCGACATTGAAAAACAGATCGATACAGGCGGGCATCGTTTGTACACTCGATTCGGTGTCCCCCATGTTCGATGTAAATAATTTTTATAAGTTTTTCTTCGTCACACTATTTGTTGATTCACCTGGAAAAATCTCGGAAGCCGACTAATCACAATCACTAATCACATATGTGCATTATTTATGAAATACCTCATGATTATGTTGCATAGTTGTTTCAACATCTGACGAGTCGTAAACAATATCCGAGAAAATTTTATCATGTGTCAATATTTTCCGAAAATCTAAATGAATCCCACAGCGGGTTGCAACTGCCGCTGTGTATGCCGATCGTTGATTGTGTTGAAAGTATGAAAAACCTTTCAGACGGATTTTCAATTTGTGGCATTTGTGGAAGTCCGACAACCAGTATCATAAAAACATGACGGCAGAAATTTGGGAGCCACACGAACAGAAAAGTGCATTTTTATTTGGAGCATCACAAAAAGTTGCATGCTCATATAGAAAGAATAATAACCATTAGAATAACACAGCAGACGGAGGTTACCAGGTCTTTTGGATGAACCGGTTTTTTATTAATTTTTACCTAATTTTTAAGAAAATCTATTTATCATGCATGATATCTCTGCCGATGTCATGGGTACCTCAAGAATGCAATAAAAGTTGCACTGAAGTCCCATACATTCAGACGATCTGAAATCAGACGCCACCCAGACGATATCGTAAACATGAAAATCACGCTAATTGCCAAGTAGGTCAACAACCACCAAGTGTGATGTATTAAAATTGCATCATATTTGTATCAGAACATGCCTCTGTAGCCGGATATGCTAACAAAGTTGACATGTACTGTGGACTGTGCAGCTTTATAGTCAAATTTTGCAACGCAAGGCGATCTTTTTGTACATCTATAACCTAGAATTCTTTTTGAAACATACGAGAACACAACAATCCTGTAGCAGAAGTAGAACAACCATTCCCTTCATATTTTTTGCGAAGATAAAAAACATAATAACCGTAAAAATAATTGCTTGCTATGGAACACCAATTTTTGCCCTGGTAAAAACGCGGATAGATACGCGTTTTTTTACCGGTAAAAAACCGGTATTTTTACCATGCCAACCCTACTGACAGGTGTATGGATTTTGCATATTGCACTTCAAAACGTTACTGTGCTTCAAGGCAATTTGGCAATTGAAATTTTCAAATGACATTTTAACACAATCAGTGGCAAACATTTCTTCAATGTCAACAAAAATGTGCTTCAAACATAAAACCAAACTCGAGATCGAGCCGTTTACCCAATACAAACACCCTGAACAATTATTATCAATTTTTTAAGTTCTGCGACTGAATGCGTGTGCAGACATGGAAAGGAAACTAGTTTCAATCCGAATGTGGCAATTCAAAGTCGCCTAAGTGACTCTGCCCCATGTAGGGGACTCGGATCACTTTACCAATTTTGAATTCCCGCGTTCTGCATGAAACTGTTTACCCGTCTATGCGCGCATTGAGTTGCGGGACCAAAATGAAAGATCATACACACCTTCAACAATTGCATGAACAGAAAAGAGAAAAACAAGGAACTTCATCTATTATTATACTAAAAAAATACTTTGTCCGTGGAACTTTTTTTGCAGTTTGAATTGGCGCTCAATTTTTCAGTTCGAGCCTATTTTGCTATTTAAGTCATCATCTGCTAAATACTTTACTCCATTTTCTAATGACAAGACAATGTTCAAATCGTTATTCTACATGACTTCGTCATCATGATGCCTTATGCTCATTAGCAACAACTTACATACAATGGACAAATAGCAATTGCAAAAGATGAAATAAAAACCGTCTCGATCTGGAACGCTGAAGTGCAACAACGACAAGCGAGACAATCGCAAGAATTGCAAGAACTCGGTTGTAAACTGAAATGAGTCGCTTATGTTAGGGTAAACGGGTTGAAAGAAGCTAAATAGCAAAACAAAAGCGACCGTTTCACAATGGGTACTCAGAAAAGTGTTGCACCGTCTCGATCTGGAACGCTGAAGTGCAACAACGACAAGCGAGACAATCGCAAGAATTGCAAGAACTCGGTTGTAAACTGAAATGAGTCGCTTATGTTAGGGTAAACGGGTTGAAAGAAGCTAAATAGCAAAACAAAAGCGACCGCTTCACAATGGGTACTCAGAAAAGTGTTGCTTTTTGTTACTAACATTCAATCAAAAAGGCCTGGCTTAGATTAATGCAAGCGCGGAAAAGTAGTAAGCATACCAAACAAAAGCGGGCGTTTTGCTACGAGTATTAAGTAAACTGTTGCTTTTTGTCCTTTTCATGCTATCAAAAAGCTTTGGCTTAGCTTGGGGTAGGCGGGCAAAAGAAGTGAACATACCAACCAAAAGCAGCCGTTTCGCAACGGGTCTTCAAAAAAAGTTTTGCATTTGTCGTCATTTAAACTCTAAAAGGCTTGGCTTAGGTTAGAGTAAGCGGGAAAAAAGTTTCAAAACAAAAGCTGGCGTTTTGCAACAATTATTCAGAAGTGTAGTCTTTTTTTCATCTTTTACACACTAAAAGGGTTGGCTCAGATAAGGGTTTAGCAATGTGTATTCAGAAAAAGTGTTTTTTCGTCATTTACACTCCATCGGCAAGAAATCCCAGTTCCACAAGGAATAGATTGCAGCATCAACAAAGATGTAGCCACGATCGATGGCGAAGCAGTGGATCGGTCCACATATAATCGATCAATTTTTAACGGGAATGACAGCGACATTGAAAAAGCTAATAAATGAGAATTAATTTTGATTCTTTAAAAGAGAACGTCAGTTGTTTGTTGCTGATTAAAAAAATTGTTTTTCATATTGTTGACAAAAAAGGGCGCCTTAAAACTGAAAATACTGTGATTTTCAAAAAAGTAGGAGCATCGAGTGATTCAAGAATGAACGATCATTTCTATGGTTAATCAACAACAATCGGTTAAAGCAGCTCAAAATGAAAATGCAATGCATGATTAGTCCGGGTCGTGGGCAAGGTCAAAAGGCTAAACTCCATTCAAAAATAACAGTTGTATTCAACAGCTAACCGTGCCGTAGGCACGGGTCAATTGGCTAGTAATGCTCCAATGATTTGTTTCGCATGGAAAGAAACCTCGAAAACATGAGCCGTCTAAGAAAAGAATGTACCAAAATCGAGTGAAGCGTTCAGAATGGCATAATCGCAACAAACTCAGACGAAGCGTGACCAAACGAGGAAACATTGCGCTTGAAAAACCATCAACAGGCATCTCGCCTTGCTTTTGAATAAATGAACCGAAGAGCAGCATGTTAATGCAAACAAATCCAGTGACATACAAATGCATGAGACACAAACAACAGGCTCCATTGTTGGCTTGTCACGTACATGTGATCCCCACTGACTAGAGTTCCGCAGTCAAATTCTCATTCCGGATCGAGGGAAAAAGTGCTGAGTTTTTGGTTTTGAACACGGTGTGCAAAAATCGCAGAAGCCATGCGAAATAAAAGAAACAAAAACAATGCCATCATTTCGTTATGCCACAATGTTTTGTTTTCATATTTTCAAATTTTTCGTTTGGATCAATGAAAAATGTTGCATCAGCTCAACGCCAAAGTTGTAATAGTCAAAGGGGTATGTATGTTAATTGGAAACCCGATTTTTGCTCAAATTTGATACCTCAAAAATTTTTAGGACGCAAGACGTTCAGGAACCAGATTGTGGCATTGGCAATAATCTAACATGACTGAATGTGAATGTCATATACCGAAACAGACGACTTGATATTACGATCCATGATGCATAGAATAATCAAAAGACAGAAATTGAATGGGGCAGAAAAACAAACTCTCTAAACAACTTTTATGAACAAACAAAACGGATGCATCCATGTACAGTACATGTAACAACACGCATTCGTCTTTTAACCGGCTGACAAAAAAAAATCCCTGATTACGACATGGTTGAACACAATGATGTCCGATTAAACAATACGCGAAATAAATGATCAAGGCATTTTTTGTCGTCGTCCGTGACTTTTTTCGGCACTTGTTATGCGCGCAGACCTTTTTTCAGCTGTAACAAAAAGGAACTTGCTCTGGGTATCTGATATATGTGTAAGTGGGTGAGTTTTATATTGCGTATATGTGGGTGACCATTCCCGCGCGGACCTTTCCCACAGCAGACCTTTCCCGCGCGGACCTTTCCCGCACCGGACCTTTCCCGCGCGGACCTTTCCCGCGGCGGACCTTTCCCGCGCGGACCTTTCCCGCAGCAGACCTCTCCCGCGCGGACCGTTCCCGCGGCGGACCTTTCCCGCGCGGACCTTTCCCGCGGCGAACCTTTCCCGCAGGCGGACTTTTCCCGCAGTCCCGCGCCGTGTTTCTGTTAGCGTTTTATAGTTCGTTTGTTAAATCGTTCGTTTTGAAGCATTCAAGCACACAGGGCTCCACAACGAGCATAGCAGGCTACAACATGACACGGAACCAACCGATTGCCGTTGATTTGCAGTTTGTCGTGTTCAATGGATAAAGTGCCAAATCATTTCGCAGAATTTCAAATACAATTTGTTTCTTTCTGCTAAGACATCTGGAGGCAGAATATCTGCTTATTTGAGGCAGCATGAGTAAGGCAAAAAAAACATAAAAAAACTTCGCTGTAATTTTTTTTCGATATTTTAAATTTGAAATTTTTAAAGTTGAAATTTTTTTAATGACTGAGTTATATTTTTTCAGAATTTTGAACGTTTCAGATTTTACATTTTGTTCATGTTTTATTATTTTTGGACTTTCAATAAATAAATACGCTGGAAAACGAACGATTTAACAAACGAACCATGAAAAGTTAACAAAAATACGCGCGGGAAAGGTCCGGTGCGGGAAAGGTCCGCCGCCGGAAAGGTCCGCCGCGAGAAAGGTCCGCCGCGAGAAAGGTCTGCGCGGGTAAGGTCCGAACGGAAAATGTCCGCGCGGGAAAGGTCCGGATACGAGCGAGGGAGTAGCGATTTAGAAGACTGGAGAACAACCAAGTTTACAGGAAAAGGATCACATTATATAAGATATCACGTATAATTAATTACACATAATTACAGCTAGATAATTACAATAATCGTCCATCTTCAACTTCTCCCCCTAACGACGGAAAAGAAGGGAGAAGTCGAAATCACAAAACCACAGTCATCTCCCGTATTTCTCAATCGCCTTTAATCAGTCATTTGCCGTCTACTTTTACATACGCTTAATGTCCCAATGAACTGGCAAGCGACTGGAAACGTCCAATTTCGTCAACTTTAATTTTAACTTATTTAAAAATTTATTAATTTTTACAATTTTTTCCAATGGCATCCTACGTGGGTAGTACTACAATTGAATGCAACGCACGACCAAGGCTAGCTTTAAAATAATAGTTCTGCGACAACCAAAACGACAAGAAAACGAGATGCGTTGCTGCACAGCAGAAACAAAACAGAAAAAAAAACTTGGAAAGTTGTTATTTGTCAAAACTTCAGCCATCCATAAATGACCGTTCCAGAGAATAAATATAACCATTCAGCTGAATAACAATGTCCAAAAGTTTTTTGTAATGTTTTGCGTTTTCGTCCGTTATAACCATTAAAAATGACTGAAACCTAGTTTTGGAAGTACGATTTTATTGGCAGATGGAAACCACAAACATCTAATCTACGGACGTGTACGTCCTTGGCGACAGCTCCATAAACAAAGAAAACCTTTTTGGAGTCAAATCTTCAAAAAGCAATAAAGTTATTTTGTTTAGAACAAAGATATACAGTAGTAGTTCGAATAATGTCCCTTCTTATTATTATTCTTCCGCACAAATTGTTTCATCAGCAAAAACTAATACGTAAAATGCTGACGGTTAAGAAGCTGTATTCCGTTCATTTGGATTAGAATAGAATATTTATAGATTTTTTTGTGATTCGAAATTCAAAAAACATGATGGACGATCGCTGCATCCATCAAACTATCAGCTTTTTGGAGATATCGCCTGTTCATCAGATACGAAAACAAGCATTTCGACAAGACGTAAATTTGAAAACTAGTTTGCTCAATCGTCAGCTCAGTCAGTGGAAACGGCTGTGAAGGAAAAAATCTTCACTGGTCACATTTGTTCAAACTCTAATCTGACCATGAAAGAGGAACATAACAGCTAATATGTTAAAGTTTGAAAACAGTTATGTATTTTTAGAAATTGTGTCACCCATGGGAAACATCAAAAAGACACTACTTCTTCAAAGGGATAGAAATGTCATCAACGATCTCATACGTCAACTGTGCGGACATGCGTGGGTTCGCAAGACTATCATTCGAACAGTGTTTCCGATTACCCCACGGCTTTGAAAAAAAAACATTCAAGTCATAAACTCAGCATGTGGAACAAAAGTTCGGAGTCAAGAATATCGCCCCACGATTGATTCTGGTTGAAACTTTGTTTCTACAGCTCATAAGAACAACAATTGAATTCGCTACAGTGCTGCAATCAACTGTGTCTGCTTCACGTAGATCCACAGTAGCTACACACAAAACCAGACTTTAAAATTGTGTCCGGCATAATATATACAACTAACTTTGGCTGAAAACCCAAAGGTTTTTTACCCAAGCGTCATGTTTTCTACTTATAAGTTGGTATCAAGAACCATGCGTACTACATGCGCAGAAATTCCAACTTTAGTTTACAACTGAGCGCTTTTTTACGAGACGGTAATTCTGGTAGTATGTAAAAAACCGTTGAAATAGCCTAAATCTTTCTTGTCTTGTATAAGTGAAATACCGCCCACTCCTGAACTAAAATCCGCAATAGAAAAAACGGTATCAAACTCATGCAGTTTGTCTTGTCTTCAGACAAAACGCCGATTCAACTGCTCGGATACAAGTCCTATAAATATTTATTATCAATTTTCCACGGTGCGATGTACAAAAGGCTCGACTCTTCTTTTTCATTTTTCAGTGATTGAAAACGTTTCCCCCCGACGTCGTTTATCTGGGCAAAACAGATAGAGGTTTTTCTGAACTTTCAAAAGTTTTCCAAACAAACGTTTAACGGACCTTGGTCATGCAAAATAGTCTTCTGTTTTATGGCAAAAATTGCACTGTAGGGACCGCCCTGTAGACAGAAAAACAGAAAGCATCAAAACAACAGGCCTTTGTCTTCTGAACAACAAACCATCACCAAAGTAATGACTGATTTTATATGCAAAAAAATAAATATATAAATATATGAATAACGCGGCATAGACCGATATAAAATTCCTCTGGGACAAGGCGCGTAAAAAATATGCAGTGTTTCATCAGAAGATCAATTCATAAGTTCGATTCCGTTCCAAACAGTTAAAAAAAAATAATGAAAATCACAATTGGTCCAAATTCAACAAGCTTCAAAAAGTGCATGGCAGTTGTCAATAATCTATTTTGCCCTTCAATCAAAGTTCTAGACTTCCGTCCAACAAAAGAAACAAACTGGAAGATTCGTGATAAGTACAGGGCAGTCCACAAGTAGTGAGTCATCCCTTAATTGCTCATATATAACAAATTTTTATGACATTTTAAGCGAGGCTCAGATGCGCAATCAATTTCTGTTCAAGTTAATTTTAAGTTTAACAATTGTTGTTGTTGTTGGATTTTAGGCAACGTTTTCAGCCAGGGCTAACCCAGAAAAGCGTACAGAACGCCATCGAGTAGGGTGCCCATCGTGTTTTCTCTGTCATCAAGTGCCTATACACACCTCGGCGGAGCTCGATCCCCGAACGCACAGTCAATAGTCAAACGCGCTACCACGAGAAAAATTAGGATAAAATTTTCCATCAAATGTAGGTATCATACAATTTTTGCCTCAAAAATTGCTATAATTTTTATCATGTTTTCTTCATCTGTGTACTTGAGTACATTGGCGTTGTCAAAAACAACGTGACGCTCTAATCTATTGACAATGGGGTTTTTCAACATGTTTGTGTCACAAAGTTTCAGTTTTTTCTAGTGTAAAACTATTGTAAAACATGTGCGGTTTACCAGGTTGAAATGTTGCGCACCTCTACAGATTAGGTTTTCGGCAGAGTACTTCAGAATTTGGTTGAACGATTTTGCAAGTGAAACATATAAAAAGATAACTAGGCCACTTCTGGAGCACCCTGTTTATTTTGCATCTGTTAAATAAAACGATACACAGAAGCTCTCACTGAATGACGCAATCATCAAAATACAAGCATGATGGCGTAACACAGCACCAGCGATATCAGCAGTAAATCAGCCGACGAAACGTGCCGAAATCTGAGCGTTCTACTGCTGCCGGGCATTAACGTGTTGACGGTAGTCCTTGAGTCTGTGACGGTGCCGCTGGCCGAGTTTACTGAGCGCGGAAATATCGGTGTTCTATTGCACTGATGTCCGACGCAGGAGCAGACGAGCCATAGACGCTCCGACTGGTGCATCGCCAGCGCCGCCGCTGGCATCACCTCCGCCGCTTTCACTTTCCGACACGACGCGCAACGTGCTACAACGTACATTGTAAGTTGCTGAATAAGTTAATAACATGATTTAATAACTTACAAGTTGCTTAATAACATAAGTTGCTTGGAGGGCGATCATTATGAAACAAATATTTGTGTTCTGTTCTAATACGTCAAATACTTGCCTTTCCGGTGAAATTTAAACAAATGCAACCAACCTTTAGTTAATCGATATCTGGTGCAAAGGGCCTCCGTGGGTATGGCTCCGTCAATGAATATACGATCCGAACAACCTCTTATCACAATTTCACCCACTCGATATCCACCGAGAAACTGCGGCTCAATGATCGTTACACAGGCACCGTGAGGACATTCCATAGTGTGCACCGTGGCACTAAGATCGCCACAACGCCATGTGAAGTTCAACGGTTTTACGTAAACGTGCTTCAGTTTGTGCCAGTGGTACTGAACTTCCAAATCAGCGCAACTGAACGTTATATTCAAAATGTTATGCTACAAAAAAACTAAGTACGTTTCAAGAAAAAAACCTTTAAAATAAAATTGAAAACAAGTAATCTGAGAAACTCAGAAAAAGGCAAGGTGTAAGTTTATACCAGCTAACCTGTAACAGGTGGACGGGTATTTCACATTGTTGTACCAGTGGTTAAGGCTGTCCATGAGCGGACTTTTTGTGGCAGTATGAGGAAACAGTGGTTGATAAACGTCATCCGCAGCAGCAGCACTTTCCGATGGGCAATCAAAAACCGTAACAATGTAAATGATAGTCATCATCGAAAAAACTATCATAATGTTACATTTGGAACAAGTCGGGGAATATTTTTAATGTTCGCTATGCTAGCCACCCGACGTACGACCTCAGCGATGCGTTGCAATTTGTGACATTAATGAATTTGGGGCAACTGGCATTCCAAGGCCACTTTCAAAACCTCCTGAAATGATTTACAGTAATAAATTTTGAACCATTCCGAATTCAAAAATCAAAGCTTAATTGGACAATTAAAAAGTTTGTACACGAGACCCTTTACATTAATAAACAACAATTCTGTGAACTGATCATTCATGTGAATTTAACAAGGTTATCAACGCTGTCTGAAACCTATGATGTTTGCAGTGAAAATGTCGGAAGCCCTAATTCGCCTCGCGTGTCCAAAGGAAGTGCATTTGAAGATCCGGAACGGAATGAACCTTCAGCTACTCAGTGTTGCCTGGTCGCCTGAACACAGTCGTGACTTGGTGATGGTTCATCTTATGCTGGATCTTGGTTGACCATGGCAGAATGAAATGAAACGTACTGCCGTTTTTGCAAAACAAACTGTTAAAAGTACCATATGCTTTCTTTCACGTGTATCTAGATACATGTAACATTTTACTGTATGTATACATGTGACACACATGCATGTAAAACTTCTTTTTTATACTTTCGTCAAAAACAAAATATACCTGTTTTTAAACATTTTTCAATTTTCTTGGGGCACGGGGTGCCACACAATTGTACCGTTGACAAAATCAGGAATAAAAAATGACATATTATGAGCATCCAATTTTCTGTCTTTGTCCACTTCAAAAAAACTGAAGAGCCAGACACTGGATTTTGGATGGCGCTTACTACGATATATGTAGCTGCTAATGAGCCACATAAAGATGGCTGAAAAAACACTGTGGGCTCCAACGACTTCTCGTACAGCAAAGAGAAATTGACTGAAGTGGCTGTGTCTTCTTTGCATTCGGCTGCAGTAGCCGTTTTTCTTATGCGACATCTCATAAAATCTAGTTTTTTTCGAGACACTGGATCCAAGCATATATTTATCGTTTGAGATCCATTCAGACAAGACCTACGCCTCTGGGCAATAATCCCACATTGAAATCATGCTGCTGTTCTATTAAATTTCTATACGCTGGCGAATAAAAGCATATACACACATAGCTTGCACAGAAATTTTCGCCGTATGGCACTTGGCAGCTGCTTGCGTACACGCACAGTAGCGTCGTATTGATATGCCACTTTGCCCGTTTCTTTTCAAACACCATACTCAGCGCATGTCTTCTATTGATACTACATTGTACTTATCTCTTGCAATAACAAGAAAAAAGCAGTGAACACATAAAAAAACCACACAAGCAAAACGCTGGTGGAGCAATATGTACACGAAGACAGCGCGCAGTCACAACAACAAGCAAATCGTAATCGATGTTGTCACTTGTGTGGTTTATCATACTTTTATTATGAGTATTCATGGAAAGTGCGTTGGTCGCCTCTCGCGAATGTATCGACAACAGGATGAGGCACACACGCACACGACCATGCTACACTGTAGCTCTCTTTGATTGGATACGGCATGCCATGCGTAGACAAACGAACAATGTCGAGGAGCCTCAGCTGGTGTCAAAAGTTTCTCAAATCAAGTCTTTCATTCCAGCGAGCTCAAAAGCGCGAGCTCATTGATGCGTGTGTATGCAATGAATTTTGAAACTATTCGGCCCATTCATTTATCTCCTATGTCTTGCGTTGTTCTTATCTGAGCTGCGTTAAAACTTTAAAACTTAATTTATTTGCAGTTCACGGTTCATTTTAACGGTTTGGTATACTTGTACAATAAGATTCGCATTAAAAATTATAATCGTCAAAAAATAATCGTGAAAAGAGAAATTTTGATCTACTGATTAAACCCACACATAAACCCACACATAGCATTATTTGCTAAAACACCGCATACACCAAAACAAGACACGGCACTACTACCATCTGCTTGCTCTTCACCAAAGAATAAAACAAAAGCAAAAGTCATAATTAGGCGATGCTCGTTTGTCTTCAGTTTCTACCACCGCAAATAACCAATCGAGGATTGTAAAGTGACGAAGTAGATATCCAACAAAAAGCCAAAGGAACTCGAACATAAGATACGTGGTTCTGTTGCCCACCGGTTTGACTCAAAACTTCAATTATCTTCAACCTCAATTGCAACGCACACGATAAGATCAGAATGAATGATCCTTTTGCAAAAAGTCTCTAAAAACCCCAAAATCGATGCGTTGTGTTTTTCATGCATGATGGTAGAGCATGCACATTGTACATATTTGTACATGAACACATACCGCACAAAAAAATCATAAAGTGTTTTGGTCTCGGCAATGACTGAAGCGTTTAAGGGTAGGTTTTGTCACTTTTGAACATGATTTGTGACAAAGTTTCAAAGGAAATCTAAATTTCTGTCACTCAAACACGTAATTAGAACAAATAAATGTACTGGCAAAAAAGTTTCCACGTTGACAATCGCCTGTATTAAATTAAAGGCAAAAATAGTTGCCAGCAAGCATGTTGTATGTTAATTTGTGGAAAAACTGGAATTGTCAAATTCTGCGTTTCCTCGCGCAGCAAAAGTTGCCATTCGCCAGGTCCCAATCGTTGTTGATTTCAACAGAGTTTACTAGTTTTGTTATAAACAACAGCCTAAAGTTTCCTGCTTTTCGCGAAATACAATGGATGGAATGAATGGATGGAAAGTTGCTTTTGCCGCGCGAGGCGACGCGAAAAGTTAACTAATCGAACTCTTTCCATTGAAAAATATAACATACAACAAGCGCACAGTTAATTGCCATATATTCAAGACAGGTGATTTTCAACGTGCCAACTGTTATGCCAGTATGTATTCATGTACAGGGTGAGCCAAAAAAGGTTCCAATTCTAAAATGCTCTCACTTGCTTGTGCTGAGGTGTTTCGAGCTAAAAACTGGAACACTATCAGAAAACATTTGTAGGTTTTGCTGACCAGTTTTTTATCAAATTTTTATGTTGCCCCTGTCACTCACTACAGCAAAATAACTGGAAAATATGAAAAATCCTCAAATGTTGTGAAATGCAGAGGGTTGATTTAGCTGTAACAATGATCAAATAATGAACGTTGGTGACAACCCGAGTGTTCACAACACAAAAAAATGAAAAAAGCAATACGCACATACAGTAGCTTGAAAATGCCGAATGCCGATGCATTTGAACAGTCTTTGATCGCCCTGATGTTTCATTTTGAGTCTGAGCGTGCGTGAGCGGTTCTGCTAAGAACAGATGCGAATTTATCTTTCCAGAGGCAAATTGTTTTTTTTTTAATTACATAATTTGCCACTCTGATATTTTCACCATGGCAGATTAGTAGTTTTCTGCAGTGAAAGATGCAATCCATTTTCAGTCTTTGCTGCCATCATGGTTAAGTGAACGGCAGAGCAGCGAGTCTGGTCTGCCAATTGGTGGGACCATGCGAATAACTTTTCCACAGTGGTTCGGCAATTTCGTACAAAATTCAATTCGACACCGCGTGGCGATACATCAGTTCGGAAGTCCGTTTATGAGCAATGATAAACAGTGAGATTATGGATAAACATTGTTTTTTCGTCAAAAATCACTATTTTTTGAAAATTACACTGTAAAAATAAACTGAAACGTGCAAACCAAAAAATTTTTGATCACAAAAACCCTCCAGAAGTGTTCTAACAGTGTTCCAAATTTTACGCCATGAGCTTCTTGTTACCGCTAGATCAACTCTCTGTATTTTACAACATTTGTCGATTTTTCATGTTTTCCAGATATTCTGCTATAGTGAGTGATAGAGACAACATACCATAAAAAATTGGTCAGAAAAACTTCCAAATGTTTTTTAATAGTGTTCCAATTTTTAGCTCTAAACACTTCAGCACACGCCAGTGAGAGCATTTTGAAATTGGAACCTTTTTTGGCTCACCCTGTACACAACATTGTAAATTATAAGCAAACTGATCAGTCTGCCCTGTGTAAAGCCTGTAGTTTATCCGCAATCGATTGTTACAGAGGGATTTGAGGAACTCAACTACCGTATTACGGTACCCCCAATAAACCCCCATGGGGGATTAATACGTCAGCGACTTTTAAGGGTGGGGGTTTATTGGCGGGGGGATTATTGGTGGGGGGTTTATTTACAAAAAATTCTAGGGGTGGGGGTTTGTTGAAAAATGGCAAAAATACCTTGCATGGCAGGCAAGAAAGTCGCAGAAAATTCTACTTTTCACAGAGATTTCCTTTTGTAATCGCCTTTTGTAATGAAATTACCATTAACTCATCCCTTTGGGGCCTTTGGTAGCACAATTTTACCAATGTCACTGCATTCAGCCACTGAATTCGCTGGGTATGTGTTTCAAACAAGTTTCCAATTAACCCCCATGGGGGATTATTTGTGGGGGGGGATTATTCGGAAACTGGTCGGGGGGGGTGGTGGGGGTTTATTGGTGGGGGGATTAATGGTGGGGGGGGGGTTAATGGGGGTAATACGGTATCAAACTTCACCGGTCAGACACGGCTTTAGCTCAGTCTCACAGACGTTATGAAGAAGAAATCGAAAGTTTCATCGAAATCGACAGCAAAATAGAGCACTTTGAACTTTGTTGAATATGAGTCGCAGAGCTGCATTTTTAGAATAAGGACAGCCCATTTTTTAACTTTTAGCGTGTGAAACAAAAATAAATTTTGCGCAAACAATGTGAATGGCATTTGACACACAATACTTTGTGGGGTACACCATGATACTGTTGGGATACAGTCAATTCGGATGAGTCTTTTGGAAGCAGCCGTACTTCGAACATGCACATTGCAACTGTGCCGTGTGTTTATGACATGAATGGACTTTTCTCAACTTGTTTTACAAGGATGCAAAACTTTTGACACTGATTTCAAGTTCAACAGTTCAGTGGTTTTAAAACGTTCAACCATCAGTTGTTATTATTTCTTCGAACTAAGAATCTATTGTAGCTACAGATTCAGTAACGAAAAAATCCATTGGTTCACAATGAAGAACCAGAAGTTCGTTCAACCGAAATAAAATGACATTTCACGCTTGTATCAGCATTGTTCAAACCGCTCACAAACAACATGTACTAGTGATGCCAACGTTTGCTAAAAACCACTGCAATGTCCACGGTGTCCCTGACATGATTAGAATGCTGATTTGGAAGTGAACAAACTTTTGCAATACGATGGAGGCGATGGAAGGAGGAGAAACAAATAACATCAAAAGAACGTCAAGACCATTAAAAACTGAAGAACCAAACCAGAAAATGAGTGTACATGTACATCATAGCACTTTGCTCCAATGGTTTGCACCAAATAGCTAAAAAGTACATTGTCGCCGGGTCAACAGACATGCTGTCCGTTGGGAGTGACGGACTTACGCGTCAGAGAATTTTGTTTCCCGTAGCATGAAGAACGCAAAAGCAAAGCAGTTGAACAAAAAGGCACCCATCGTTGGTTCAAAAGTCTGCTATTATTGTTTTTTAGTGTTGCCGACCTCGGGGGCACCGTTTCAGCGTCATAACTTTGCTGACAAAGCACTAAGACAATTTTCTAGCTTTTCTTTTCTTTTCTCAACCAGTCATATCTACGATTTTTGTCAGAATTTGTGGTACCACATCTAAAAAAGATTTCCATTGATCGAGTACGTACAACCCAACACTGTTTTTCTTTGGGCTTTGTTGCGTGAATAAACCAATTTTTCTACAATTATGAATCTGCGAAAAACTATGAATACATGTACCGCAACAAGATCATACACCAAAAACACACAGAAATCTTATGCGAAACACGCGCTTTTGCAACTTCGCAATGAAGAATCCACATAAACCTACAATGCACGCCCATATGCACATGTGAATGTAAATGCAAAAGCAAAACATGGCATACATGCAAAGATATAGCCAAGAACGACAAAAGATAAAGTTTGTGGGCTTGACGCGAATAAAAAAGCGACACTCACCAATGCAAGGAACAGAAACGGAACACATGAAAAATTGGTACAAGAGAAACAGATGATGCTCGCTGGTTTCATTCGACCATCAAAATAAAACTGCTTTGTCAAACACGTTGCTGCAAAGTACGGTGCGCGTGTGAAAAAGGAAAATTTTACTTCAGTCAATCACGCCACCGCCACACAGACAAACTTTTGCAAAACAAGTTTCCTTCGTTTTCATGATCTTGAGTATTAGTTTTGATATAAAAAAGCTCAGTTTGTAACTCACTGGCACCACCCAAGATCGAAACACACAGAAAAAATAAAAACAGGTGTTATTGACAACCTCACTCCCTGCTAAATAAAGTATTGAATGAGGAGACACGTACAGTAAAACAGCAAATATATTATCACTATGTTATCACATTTGTTAGAATTAAAAAAACGTAAAAGTAGATTGAGGTTGTATATGGAAAATTTACTAATGTACTGTACTGTACTGTACTGTACTGGTACTGTACAGAGTAATGTACTAGTTTATTGGTTTATTCACCTTGCTTTATTTGTTCGCGTTTTAGTTGTTGGCCAGCAAAAAAATTAACTACTTCCCTTGAAGTTCTTCATTCTTCGGCTAACCAAAAAACCTGCGCCATCACGCACATTGCACATAGAATATTGTATTTATTACCGTCGTATTCTTAGCGTGATACTAGCCAATTGACCCGTGCCTACGGCACGGTTAGCTGATAATACAATTATTATTTTTGAGTGGATTTTGGCCTTTTGAACCGTGCTAAAAATGCATTGCATTTTGATTTTGAGCTGCTTTAGTCGTTCGCGTTCAAATGATCAAAAACAATCTTCTGATGCGGAACACAATCTTTACTGCATTCCCTTTTAAAGTTAAAACAATCTTTTTAAATCACCAATGGTTAATTGCTGTTCCCGTTAAAAATATGTAAAACGATTTTAAAGTTAGTTGAATTGAAACGACAAAAAGTAACATTTTATAAAAATCGTTTTTGAATGTAATGTAATTTTAATTTTGAAATTTTGGTTTTGAAATTGACACATTTCTAATTAAACCCGCGTGTTAAAAACAAATTTAAAATGCGAAGTTTATAATTTTGCTGTTATGTTTTTTACCCGTTCACCCTGCTCCAAGCCAATCCTTTTTTGTACAGTGACAATACAAAAAAGTTAACAAAAAAATGTAAAAAATGACGTTTAAATAAAAAAACATTTAAAAAACTGTTTTTATACCTTAACGTATACCCTAACATATAAGCCAAGCCTTTTCGCAAAGGGAAAATGAACAAATAACTGCTTTGAAAGCCATCTTGCTTTCTAATCAGATTTTTAGTTTATCACGCACTTCATTAACAAACCCCGTTTATTTGATTTTGCAGTTAATTTTTTTAGTTGAGTTGTTTAGATAAAACTTTTCTGTTTTTGAAAAAGTCCTAAGCAATAACTTTTCAACATTTTTCTGTTTTTGAAAACGTTCTCATGCAATAACTGTTTAACCAAATGATAATGAAAAATATTGTCTTCAAAGCAAAGTGCAATGTGCACTTGCAATTTCGATGTCGTTTTGCAACCTGATTAAAAAACAATTGCAATGATTCTTCATAGTTGGTTTTCTTTCATCTTTCGCTTTCGGTCAGTTTGAACAGCAACAATTGCCATTAATTGTCGATCGTATGTTAAGGCGCTGTCGCGGATGACCAAAGAGTATCATGATGACTTCGCAGTACAGAGTAACGTTTTTGAGAAAATGATTTGCAGTACAGAGTAACGTTTTTGAGAAAATGATTTGCATTATTAATAATAGGTTAAGAAATTGAGATTTAGCTATCTTAAATAGCAAAAATAAGCGCCAATGATTAGAACTTCACTGGAATACTGATGAAACATTGTACTTTTTAGCAATCTGCCGAACAAAAGTCAAAATTTCGGCTACAGGCAAGCATGTTGTTGTACAGTCTCTGCAGTGGGCTGGGCACAAACCTAATACGTATATTTAACATCAGACATCATACGTGTACATGCGTGCATGAAAGATAGGCCTAATAAAAACAGACGCTTTACGGAAAGATCATGGGACAGGCGAGCGCTGGGCGAGTTTCACAGCGCCATTTAGGTGACATTACATTCGACAAGACCACACCGCCATATAATCAGCGGCAGACAATTTTATGATTTGTTCACATGTAGAAAAACATGGAGCACCAGAAGCTAAAATGACCCACACACGTGAACTACAGTACGTATAGATCTGTGAGTGGAACCAGCGCAGTGCCTTTATAAACCGGCTGCACAACGACTGCAGCAGATAAAGCCGTTTGATTCGTTTTTGACGTTGTTGACGTAAGCGTTCAGCCGCCGCAGTCAAGTTCACTTTCAAGTGCGACTTGCATTAATAATGAATGATTGTGCATAAAATACGAGTTGAAAAGTTGGTGCAATTCGATGACTTGTTATTTTGAGGTGGTCATACATGTATCTAAAGAATCGTATTTTTTACTTCTTTCATCATTTGTATACAATCTAGTTGAACACGAACGCAGTTACTTGAAGAAACTATTCTATCGGTCATAATTTTAGTCTCGTTGGCGCCGAAACAGTTCACCACAACTGTCATAACAAATACAGAAATACGAATTTATTGTGAATTCAATTCAATTCCAACGGCACTTTATTTGTTGCCCAGGACTGCATTCGAAGTGAGGTTAAAAAATATTGAAAGTCCGTTATATACATTATAACCGTAACCAAGCCAAGAGCATCAAGAGCAAATTAGAATTAAAGGGTTTTTTGATTATGTGCAATACAAATAAGGATAAACAGCATGCAATAAGCATAAACATTGTTTAATTCTAACATCATAAAGTCACATCTTATATGTTTTTGAAAACTATGCGCAGACATAATCAACAATGGTAAACTTAAAGGCACGGTCAACAATGACAAGCCCAACTACATATTGTGAATCTACGCCGGGGCGCCGAGTCAACGAGTCGGCCGCCGTTCCACCGTCACGCGACACGGGTTCCCGACGTAGGTCCGTAACATCTGTTCGCCGACACTGAACGGGGTCTCGTACGGTCGACATGCCGATGCTCACATCACGGACTGTTGGACTGAGGAACATCACCTGTTGAATGACTCAGTCCTTCGTTAGTGATCACCTCTTAGGATGACCAAACTAGCGAGTTATTGTGTTACGATTATTAAATGAATAAAATAAAAGAAACTGCTACTCTTGGTTACAGCTCTTGTTGTTGATTAGACTTGAAGCAGAACGTATAATCTACACTGGCGCCGGAGGACCAGCAATACGTTACCGGCTGTAGTCAGTAAATCGCCTGTACGCCTACGGGTCAGGCGACCTTGCGTATCCGCCCGTTGGAGGCGGCCACGCAATCCAACCCCAAACAACACAAGTCTTTACTAGATTCAAGAACTTTTATTGTTTGAGTATTCGTACATCCAGAAAACATGTTGCACAAACAGTTAAATGCAGTTGGAAAGTGTTGACCAATTGACAAGAAATAGGTTAACTGTTGTAGATGTGGATGTTGAACGGTAAAAGTAAAGAGTAGTTTAGGATTTTGGGAACAGTTGCACAGTAGCGTCCAATAGTGGACCAGACAATATAATGAACAAAAACCTTGTTACATTGAGAATCGGAACAATACATGCAGAAGAAAACAGATTTATAGACAAAAGCAATCCTAAAACGCACTCGCTGACAAATGCCAAAATTCTGCGCTACAGCCCACAGGTCAATTTTTATTTTTTAACGATTTTTTTTGTGCAAGTGCAAGAATTTTTTTTGCCAACGTGTTTTATTTGTTGATGTTTCAGTGTTTTATGCCGTTTTCACTTGACGAAGACAAATTCGCACCTCAAAACATTTCAATTGCCATTATTATCATCAAGACCAGTTTTTCGAAGGTTGAAAACATCATTAGCTACCTGAATCAATCTCAAAATGACGTTGCATCAAAACTTTTTACCACGCACTTTCTTATGTCTTGATTGTTATTTGATTTTCTTGGTTATAATTCCTGACGTTTGCAAAAAAGGACCAAAAACTTACTAACCATTTCAAATTCTTCATCTTTGAGGAGTGTAGTTTGTGGTCATTAACAATGCGCAAATTTTATAAATCAACTGAAATTGACAATGACCCTCGTCTTTTTTGCGCAAACTGTGAAGTTAGTTGAACAGGATATGTACATGAATGTTTGTTTGCCATATGTACATGTACATATGTAGATTGTTTCGCTCAACGCTTTTTATTGAGAAGGATACAAAACAAGGACACAGGCGCAATGTAGTCAATCTTATTTTCCTTATGCACAAGCGTAAGGCAAGAAATGTAGGTTGCATGCAAACGCGATTTCACACTCGGAAATGCCATATTTTCGCACTAATATGTATTTTTGACCTAATCTGTAATGTTCACTGATTAAAAGTTGATAAACATTTCTATTGCTCGGTTTGAGTTTCACAAAACTTTTTGAAAAATCTTCCACATTGTCGTTGTCTGTTCATTGAACTGACTAACAACTCCATTACAGAACAAACATATGATTTAGCAGATACAAAAGCTTAACGCATCAACAAAGAACAACCGTCGATTCGAAATCAATCAGCATGCCTATGTGTGCCTATGCATTGCCAAGACTTCTTGAACGCTTGTTCAGACTTCATGCTCGCAGCATAGTACGCCATTACCGAATTTGGACCGCAGGCAGCCTAATAGTTGCATCCGTGCTGAGCAGCGGTTGGTTCTTGTTTCGTCTTGATCACGATCCCATGCAATCGTTCAGCCCGGTCAACTCCGATTTGGCAACAGATCGACAACAATTTGAACAGTTCTTTGGGTTCGACAGGTCCGTTGTGATATTCTTGATGATTGCCAAACGAAACAACGGCCGTGACCTTCTGCACCACGCGCACGTTGTGACGGATATTGTTGATTATGTGCGTACTTTTTAATGACATTGTTTTTTTTATTGAGTTCGCTCTTAGTGGGACAGACATATTATTTTCCATTTGACAACCGGCAAACTTTTTGAGGTGGAACAAATTTGAGGTCAATTTTTCAGGTGGAACAAAATATTACCATCGAGAGTGCTTCAAACAGACGCCAACTAAACTACAGAGAAGACTTTGAGCAAAAGAAATCACCGTTTTATGAAGTAAACCGTTGGCTGACTCTGGTGTTTCGAGACAGACACCTGCAGGACGTCCTCACATACCCAGTTACCAACGTTCGTGGAAACAAAAATCATTATTCATTGCTACACACCCCGACTAAGCTCAACTACAGTGCACATCAATCTGCCACAGGTGCTCCACCAACATCATTTGTACCTGCCGTTTGCTATTGGTGGCCTTGAATGCGGAAGAGCGAGACAGCCATGCAGTCAAAATAGTAGCAATAAAGTGACCGGCATCAGTTCGTTGTTGCTTCGCTACGTTATCAGCGCGCGAACGCCGAATGAAAAAACAGATGCGTTGGCTTTCCTTGCACGTCTGCAACAGTTCAGCGATTCAATAGCAAATAATTTTCCGCTGTGGATCGGCGTTCAAGCCGAGGAGACACTGCAGAGCGAAGTGCGAAAGAACACTGAATACACGCTGCAATACGTGCCAGGCTCCATGGCAATGGTAAAAATACTCTTATTTACATGTCTTACTAATTATGGGTTATATTTACATGTTTATGGGTTATCCGTAACGGGTCATCAATTTTTTGCTGGTACACGTACCGGGAACCCAATAACTGACAAGCATGCTAATGTGTAAAAAGTACAACTGATATGTGCAATTGATAGCAAACGGCAATAAGCAAAGTGATGGGTGGGAAATTAACAGTTTTATTACGTCACACCGTATCAATATAATTGCGTTAATTTGTTACTTTCAAGGTTCTGTTGTTCACGGTGGTCGTATCAGCAACAGGAAGCTGCCAAACGTGCTGTATGATGCATGCGGTCGCCGGGTTACTTTCAGTCGTTCTGTCGTATAGTTCCGCCATGGGGCTGTGCTTTTACATGGGTCTCGTCTACAATGATCTAACGTCCTTAACGTCCTTTCTGGCACTGGCTATCGGCGTTGACGACACGTTTGTTATGTTACAGGTGTTGCTTTTGTTTCTTGTTGCTGTTGTTTTGTCACCATTTCGACCCAAAGTAAACCACCGATGGCTCGATCAACAATCAATAATTATATTTGCCAGGCTTGGCGGGCGAATGTTGATCTTTGCCATCCATCAAAATTCTCGAGTACCAACAATTATGAGCCACGATACTTGGCACGAATGACTGCAACAATGTGCGAGGCTGCATCTTCCGTGACGTTCACATCGCTAAGTGATGTTATTGCTTTCGGTGTCGGCGCCACCATCGCTGTTCCGGCACTGCGAGATTTTTGCATTTTCACTGCGACCGCGATTGCTGCTGATTTTGCGTTCCAAGTCACCTTCTTTCCAGGTCAGAATAACTGCTTACGTTCTTTAATGAAATAAAAATACGCATATTTAAAAAATCGTTGAACTTGATCAACTAAGAAATATGCAATTTCAGCAATGATGATCATATGTGAGGAGTTACGGCCACGACTTATAACGTTTGTTTCTCAAATTGTGAAACTTCAGGTATTATTCATTCTTTTTTAATTTTGACAACCTTTAGTACAGACAGGTTAATCAGTGTTTTCAACGTAAAAGCATTTCAGTCTCGTCGCAAAAACATGAGTCTCTTTAACACGGCAACATCCAGTGTCAGCAGTCAAATACATCTGACAGAAACTCCTAACCACTTTGAATATCAACTGCACTCTTCAAGTATTTGTCCTCCTTCGAATGAAACACGCGATTGGACATTGGCTGGCGTTCTATTTCGTATTGTTTCCCGACCATCGTGCCAAATAGTATTGCTAGGAATTACCTGCGCAAGCACATGCTTCGCGGCAATTGGCGTCACTCAGGCGAAAGTAAACATGTCCTTCCAAAAATTAATAACAGACGATTCCATAATCTACAATCAAGTGCAGTTCTTTGATCAGTATCATTGGTCGCAAGCAATTTGCATTCACTGGATAGCTCAATTGCCCGATTACAACAATTTTACAGAACAGAATGAGTTTTTAACATTTCTGAGGGAAATTGAATCTTTGCCCGACTCGCAAGGCGACCAGTCGACATGGTTATGGCTGCGGAATTTCAGAGCAGTACAAGCTCAATACAATGAACTTTACTCAGTCAGCGACTATTTTGAACTCTTTGGTCGTCGGCAGGTGAAATCCGACAACACGACACTACTTATTGATGTTTCAAATATCGTTCGAGTAAACAATACAAATACAACAAGATCGGTGAGTTGAGCTCGATTCGATGCAATCATTACGATCACCTGCCACAGTAAACTCTCAGTGTACTCTTTTTCAAACCGGAACAATCGAGCGTTTACATGCAAGAATAGGATATTACATGTACTAACTCGGAATTGACGCAGAAATTTAAAACTACCAATAGGACACACACCCGAGTTTACAACTCGAGCTGTTTTTTGAAGCATTTTCAAATATTGTTGAAACCGGTTTCTGGTGATTTACTTTTTTGTTGTTTTTTAAAATACTCTGCCCTACTAGTGCAGGTGCAATTCCATTTTACGTCCGGCTATGCTGGCTCGCCACACTGGCAGCATCGTGTCGACTTGCTACGCAACTTGACGGCGATCCGTACAAAACCAAAATACCGCAAGTTCCGTCCGATAATTTACACAGATATGTCATTCATGACCGACATGTTGATGTTTACGAAAACCAACACAAAACAAACATTGGGCATGGTGCTCGCCGGAACATTTTTGGTCACACTGATATTTCTGGCAACTCGAAGTTGGTCGATAATTTTCTGGACCAGTATAACGTTTGTGTCGATTAACGTCAACGTGATCGGCTGGCTTGTTTGGTGGAACACTGATGTGGATTTCGTTAGCATGGTGACCATTCTCATGTCCGTTGGCTTCAGCGTTGACTACACGGTGCACATGGCGTACACGTTTTCAAGACAGCAACTTGAAGCAGACGCTCACGACACAAAGACACCGGTTACAGCAGTTTTTTAAATTGGCACATTTTTACTTTAATCCGTTTCATAAGGATTATATCATTACGTACACCACTTTTCCCATAGAAACCTTTCTTTTTTAGTAAGCCAAATAACATACAGTATATCTAACATTGCAGGTACAAAAAACGCTTCAATCGGTTGCCCGGCCAATCATGTTGTCCGGAACATCCACTTTACTTGCCGTCTCATTGATCGCGTTCGTTCAATCGTACATGATACGAACATTCTTGAAGACAGTGTTTTTGGTTGTGGTGAACGGCTTGATACAATCGCTATTAGTATTGCCTACAATTTTCTTAATCATGAATCCACCAAAACAGGTGAGAAAAATAAACGTTATAAGATAGTAATAGCAGGTACAGATGAATTTACAGCATCTACCATTAGAATTAGGTATTAGAATTATTAGGTATTATTATCAGGTATTAGAAGCATCTTCCTGTACACACTTCTGAAGTATTTTTAGATTATAAGTACATTATTGATAAATAATTTTTCGTTTTAAATGGACTTATGACGATGACGATAGAGCCAATACGATTGTTTTGAGGTCTGATACAGTAAATACTAAAATGCTGATATTGTGTCAACAAATTTTGTTTGTACAAAACGTTCACGCTAAAAAAATCTTCTTGTTGTGATGTTTTTTGCAACGTAACAAAATTGAAAAAATTGAAAATATCTGAATATCTAAATCGTGTTAATTAGGTGCTATCATTTGACTAACACGATGATAACGTAAAACTAAAATACCCTTATCATTTTCTCATATAACATGATGTAAATCACGTTTAATTGGACGGAAGAAAACCGCTGTTTAAAAACTGATGTCTTGATCAAAGAAATCAGCTTTATAAAAACCGTGCTTTATCAAAATGCAAAAAACTGGATGGCAAGCAGCAACACCGAAACAAAACCCAAGAGTATGCAAGCAATGTAGAACAGAAGTGCAATCTTTTTTCAACTTGACAGCAGTGGTATATGAAATAAACATACGACACTGCGACATCTCACACATGTATCAGATACATGTACATATTGCACGTGGATTGACCACATCCTCGTTGTTCTGCACTCTGTTTCAGTGCCGGTTTCATTCCACACAACACATGGCCTGTATTTATAGTGTACATTGTGCTGTTGACGATAACATGGTATCGTGTCATTTGGCATCAATGTTTCTTTAGGCATTATTCAATGGACACACTGACTGCAGTATGTAACAAATCCCAAATCGCGCACAGTTCCCGATAATTTTTTGAACAGTCCAATCCCCCTCAGCCTTGTTTTGAAAAATGAAAAACTGTCACTGAAAACAAGATTTTTTGTCAAGAATATTGAATGTTTTTAGAAAATGTTTGTGCACAAAAACCATAAAAAACATTGAATAAATGTAATATGGCCTACCAACCACTGTACATTACATCTTCAGGTGTACAGCAATGTGTAAAAATGATACTTATCACATTCTTCCGACGTGTTTATTTCCTGGATTGTTTTCTGACCTGTACCGCACACCTTTCTAACCGTACCTGAATGCGCACACTCATTCCACACGAATACGCTTATTCTACGCTAACTTATGTGCCTCATTATTTCAAAGAGTGTTCATTCATCTTATCCACCGTGACAGCCTAACAAAAAAAGACATTTCTTGACAGGGTCTGCAGATTCATGCATACCTGTGCTGTGGGTTGCGTAAAATATCACAGTCTTTGCTCAGGTATAATGTTATATTTTTGAAGACTGCTGAAAAGAATTTCGGAACTTAGTCGAATTCTCGAATGGCGTAAGCCATAAACCAGCGTTCATTTTAAGACCTTTGTTTTTGTTTATTTTTCCACTCCCTATAAAATACATAAATTCCGTTGGAGCTTCTGCCGTAAAGCTGGCGTTTACTACTCAGCATTTGATTTTCTATCAACAACAAACGCACTGGCATGTTTTCTTAGGCGTTTCTGTGACAGTTTCTTTACAAATTTTTAACTTTTACATCTTTCAGAAAAAGTGCAAACATAAACAATTCAACTCCCTTACTTTAGTGGACCACCCAGTCGAACAATCCCCATGAAATGCGGTGACATCACTAGGGTTTCTTTTGTTTCATTGTTTCATTGCATTGTTTCAGCATCCACCCAGCAATCAGTAGTTTTAATTAATTTAGCTTTTTTAAGTTCAATAAAATGCAAATTTACAAAGCGATGAGACGTTCTTCGCTTGCGTATTCACTGTGTGATAAACTTTGGAAACATTATAAGCCTAACACCAAAAAACTTATCATCTTTGCGATTTATTTGTTTGAAGAAATGGCCATAAGAAACACAAAAAACACCGGTTTGTGTAAAGATTTACTCCTCTCCGAATCTAAAATATACAAGAGATTCGTTAAAGCACCAAATATTGACTATGCTATTACTACGACCATTCTCAGTAATTTGTGACAAAAATTGCCGTTATATTTTTTGCTATTCAGTTGTTAATGGATCTTTGAAACCAATCTAAATGCGCTCACTGCATTTTTCTTACATATCTCCCACATATGTATGAATAAAAATACTCATTTCTCATTTACATAATCGCACCACTAAGTCAGGATTTCAAAACTCTATCTCTGATTTCAGTTTTACCTCACTATTTTTCTCAACAAAATTTACACTGATATGGTGATTAAGTCATTGGCATCTTGTCATCGCGAAAAATTTTTGGCGCTCTTTACTTTTACGTGGCCCACCGCAAAATGAATGGCCCATCGCAAAATCATTGGCCCATCGCAAAATGAATGGCCCATCGCAAAATGAATGGCCCATCCAAAATGAGTGGCCCATCGCAAAATGAGTAGGTTCCTAATCCTAAACCTAATCCTAATCCTAAGCGAAGCCTTTTGGTTAAGGTGAAAATGTTGCTTGCAATGAGTCATTGTAGGTTCCTAACCCTAAACCTAAGCCAAGCCTTTTTGATAAGGTGAAATTGATTATTTTCACCTTATCAAAAAGGCTTGGCTTAGGTTAGGATTAGGTTTAGGAACCTACGACTCATTGCAAGCAACATTTTTCACCTTATCCAAAAGGCTTGGCTTTGGATTAGGAACCTACAACGACTCATTGCAAGCAACCTCAGATCAAAAATCACTTTTAAAAATGTATACAAATCGTTGGGCCATTCATTTTGTGTTGGGCCACTTATTTTGCGTAGGGCCATTCATTTTGCGATGGGCCATTCATTTTGCGATGGGCCATTCATTTTGTCTTGGGCCACGCATCAGTAAAGAGCGCCTTTTTCTCGATCGGAAGGTTTCAAAAATTTATTGGCCGTCTGACAAGGTATTTAATGCCTCTTCTAAAAAATTGCAACTATTTTTGTCAAATAATAAATAAATACATCGGTGACAACATCAGTGATTTCCCCAAACGGCGAAGCAGTTTTGTCATTCTCCTCGCCTGGTGGTAGCGCGTTAGACTATTGTCTATGCGTTCGGGGGATCGAGCCCGCCGAGGGGTGTATAGGCACTAAATGACAGAGAAATCTTGCTAGGCGCCCTACTCGACGGCGTTCAGTACGCTTTTCTGGGTTAGCACTGGCTAACAACTTCGCCTAAAATCCCAACAACTTTAAAAAAATTGGCATCCCCCTACCTAGAAATGTCTGTCATCTTCGAGACTGAACTATATGGAATTTTTTAACTTTATACGAATTTTTTAACAATACTGAATTTTTAACGCTCCGCGGTGTTTGCGAAAGTAACATGTTATGGCTGTTGTACATAATCTTCCACATCTTACGATTACATCTTCCACAAATCAGACAACATAGGGTTAAATGCCAAAATTGTTGACCCACACTGTGACATCTTGGTAAATATTCGATCTTGGCAGAATCTTGCTTCAGCGGTTGCGGTCACGATAGTTTAGTCAGAGCGCGGAGCGTGTTGACGCCTAATACGGTAGAAATGATCCCTGTATACTCCACATACATACCTACAGTTAAACTACAAAAACAAAAATATAAAATTAAATAATAATAAAATTGCATCAAGGGTCCGCGTTTAAGGTGCGGAATACAATGTATTCGAGTTTTTGAACTTTGATAAAAATTTAGATCGTTTTCAACAAAACATTTACTTTTTATTACGAAGACTTTCTTAAAACTTGCTATCGCTGCTTCTGTTCTGATCATAAAGCAACCGTCGTTTAAAAAAAAACTATTGGCGCGAATGAATTTGGAAGCTGGCCGCTTTGACCTTTAATGATCACATTCATATGCCTGTCCTTTACACATTTATTACACAACGCAAAAAATCCACACGACATGTCGGTAAACTTAGAAGACACTGTTGCGCTTCAGCCAGAATTTTCAACGAACCGTTCAAATTAATCACGCTGCTTGATGGAAAAATCCACACACACATATGTACACAAACACACAACATTTTGTTTTCTGACACGTTGATATTCTCAGCGAAATGAAGAACAACAGTGAGCTTATCGGGTTTCAAGGTGGCCGTTTTTTTGCTCGCGTCAAATTTAACAGCTGCATAATACGGACTAACCACACCACACAACAATTGGCAAATTGTTTTCGGTTTTGTTTTCAGTTTCCAAATCGCCGCAGATTCCAGAACAGGGTCATTGATATGAAATAGTTTCAGATCCGTGCCAAGCATTATCGGCAAAATAAGTGCTTTTGTTGCTTGTGCTTGATTGTTTATTCGTGTAGAATCATTTCCTTTCTGTGGATTTTTACGAACACACAATCAGCATCTGTAAACCGTTTTCGTTTTTTTACTTTAGACGCTTAAAAGAGCTTGCCTCGTGTGCTTCAACAGCGTGTTTCTGTGAGCGGCATTATTTTTAATGGACAGGGTTGTTCTATGTTATGTTTGATGCCAAACAATGTCTGCAATAAAGAAAGAAGTTCATTTCTAGCGCGTTTTTATTGCCAATTTTACAGATCAACCAAAAGCCTCGCTGCAAACAGAAAACTTCGATTGTTCTGCTCTTTAAGCTTTGCCATAAACTTTTGGACAACAGAAATCTTCCATGTCCAATGAGCCGAACAAACTAGTGTTAACACACGTTTTAAATCATTTTTCAACATAAAAACTGTTTATCAAAATAAGTTAACCATAAAATTTAAAACAGTCAAAAGCAAAAATTTATATCTATTTTAGTGACGATAAAACTTTTCGGTTAGTTTTATCATAGAATCAGAAACATCTCAATGTGAACACTGTGTTCCATTTTTAAATACGCCCATTTCCCAGTTGTTTCCTTTCACTTGCATCTTTTGAAACCGTCATCGTGAATAATGGTCGGTTGTGACGCGCTTGAACGACTGTCGCAAAGAACTCAGGTCTATAAACGAGTTGTTGAGCAAACCACTTAGTTTTTTAGTGCAATTTTTCCCCATCACTTCTACGTGAACCCGCACGGAAGCATTTCGACAAATACTGAACACATCTTTTTCGAACCACCATTTACCTTATACTCTGCACTGATTCTTTGACATTGCAACTTGAGCCGCACGTTTTTTGGCATATACAGGGTGGGCAAAAACTGCACAACTTGATTGTTCTCGTCACCATAACATGAAGCTAAAATTTGTACCAAAGTGCTTATTTGTTACTATTAAAACAAAAACAAGTTTGTCGTACTTTAAATGAAAAAAAGCTTGAGTAAAAATTCTGCTAATCAACAAAAAAACAAGAAAACCACAAAAGTTGCATTTTTGCACGCATGCGAGCGAAACCGCTAAATCATTGAACCACTGTCATGATCGAGGCAGTATGCATTTTCTTCGTTTTCTTGCCCTATTTCAACATTTCATCCCTATTCTCAGTTGTTTATTACGATCCATGACTGCCGCGTCTGTATTCCATATTGAGTTAGTCCGCGTCACAGGGAATGTCATTTAAGTTCTGTCGTCAGAAACCGTTGAAAATAATCACTCGCAACCTCAGGATAATCACTGTGCACCTGTTTATACGTTACCTTCGTACGATCGATAGCGCTGTTTCATAGACCCCGACGACACAACAAATACATCTCTTTTTGCTAAGTGGAGCGACATTCATCATCAGCCGAAATTCAGGTGTAAGTTCTTTTAGTATTCCAAATTTTAGTTCAGTATCTTGTTCCAGCAACAAAAACGACCGATTTGAAATCGTGCAGGTTTTAGCTCACCCTGTATTCCAGATGTTACTCTCTCTGCATTATCGAGCAACTGCAGAATGTTTATTGAAAAAAGAAGTTATAAACTATCCACGTCGTCAATGATTTTCAAGCATCACAAGAACATTTTGGCATCTTCGATTGTGATTCCCTATTCCAATTCCTTTTAACCTACTGCAGCAATAGCCGCCGCAAAAGTTTCAAAAATAGTTTAGATTGTAAACGTGATCAATTATGAACAACCAGCACCCCGATCGCCACTGCAACTCAGTTCGTATTTTTTTAAAATTATGATTATGAACAACTTTACGTTTTTTGCTGCATTGGAACAAGGAATACCACGACAGATGATCCCGATCGCAAAACTCGGATGCGATGAAAATGACACATGCAGGCGATAAACCGAAACGCAGTATTTTGGAACGACTGAAAAGAGGGCGACCGGTGTCAAGAAACGCCTTAACGTGAGAAACCCTTATGTATGGTCTAGAACATTCCTGTGAAATCAACAATCTTTTTTTATGTTGCCTTTTTGAAGTTAACTACAGTAAGCCAAAATTTATATATTTATTCATATAATGTTAATAAATGTATTCATTACTATTTTTCAGTGCTCGTTTAACGGCCGAATATGCTGAACACACTACTTTTCATGGCATCAATGATTTATATCGTGCGAAACACTGGTGCATGAAACTTTCATGGAGTCTACTACTGGTTTTGGCATTGACTGGCGCCGTCTACGGCACAACAGCCATCATTATAGAGTTCCAAAGAAGTCCGGTGGTTGTAACATACTTTGTCCACGAAGCCCCGTCCATGAGGGTGCCAGACATCATAATTTGCCCATTTAATCGGTTCAATAAAACTGTACTTGCCCATCACAATATCAGTGGCGATTTGGCACAATTTCTTGAACTGAGTTTTCCTAGTCCAGTCATCCACGACTTTCAAAAACGACTGTACTTCGAATTGTTTAGAGACGAAGGCAACTACATTAAAGAACTCGACAGACAATTTGCTCAGGTATGAATTATCGTGGGTGTGTTTTCGACTTTCTAGTCCACTTTTTAAACACAAAAATATTTTCTAAAAAAACATGAGAAAAAGAGTAAGTCCGTTTGAGAAGGTGACTAGCAAGCGAATGATGAGCGATTTCCTTCAGTAAATCTCGTGAGGTATACATACCAAGCCTCGCTCACATACATATGCCTTAACAACCTTTTCGTCTGCAGATTTTGAAGAAGTTGAATATGACGTTTTCTGAATTCTTGGAAACCACGTACTTCGACTGTGAAGACATAATTATTGGTGGAGCCAACTGCAGTCACGTGGGAACAATGGTAACATCAGCTGGAAGATGTTTTCGGGTTCTTGGTGAAATGCAAAGAGGTATGTTGACCAGCGGTTTTATTTTTCGTTGGATTCTCTGCTGCTACTGACCGGTAGCGAAAGTGTTTGACAGTTTACACTGTTGGCGATCAAGAAAAAACGAAACATCAGCCAGAATATTTTTTTGTCAAACTAGCAACGTTGTATCCGCATTTTCAACTAATAAATTAGCAACAAGTACAACTTAAGTATACGTGTCGTCAACAATAACGAATAACAAGCGTTTTTTCAATTAATAATGTTCAATTTTGTTTTACAATTTGCAGCAGCTGGATTCGGCTATGGTCATCGAGTGATAGTTTCACTCCCTCACGCCGCATACAATCCTGGAGTGAATCAGATTCTCACAGACGGCATAGCACTAAAATTGGCCGAAGAAGACAAAGGCATCGGACCAGACTTAATTTTTATACCATCAGGCACCCATGCCATTGTTTCGTTAAAGGTTTGAGTTTGTCAGATTGATTCGATTCAAAAAATTGCGTCTACTACTGCATAAACAAGTTTGAAAGCATTTTTTGTGAATATGCATAACCTGTACTGTGGCAGCGATTGATCGGGACAAAGCTGATATTCGCCCATGTTTTGTTCTGAGCAAGCATGGTCAAAAGCCAGTGTTTCAGTTTCTCTGGCGTACAGTAACGCCATTTTTATAGGAACCGACGGCCGAACTTTTAGCTTTTTACCAGTTAATCAGTGTTTCAGTCAAGCGCTTATAAAATAATACTTATCCTATAACATTTGTCAAACACAGGCTACTAAATATGAGTTCAAGAACGACCCGCCTCGATACATGTGCGAAACAGAACAACCAGCAAATTATTCGGACTTGCGCTGTGTCGAACAATGCATGATTGGACCAAAAGAAGAATTTTGCAAATGTTCATTGTTGGCCAGTCCAACGCCACGCTATGAGTTCTGCACATTTGCACAAGTTGTCGATTGTTATTATAAACCAACTTCGGGCGCACAAATGCGTAATCCACATGAATGCAGACCATTGTGTCGACCACCATGCGACTTTTGGGATTATCAGGTTTGATAAAGGTTTTCGTACGGCCACTACTTTTGAAATCATCAACTGTAGGCGAAACTACTCTGTAAAACGACCGATTTTATTTGAAACTTTACACGCACAACTTTACTTTATTATAACATAACATGCTTTTAGCTTTTATAACACGTTCTCAGGATTGTTTCAGACGCGGGTCAGTTATGGGTTGTTTCCACCGCCAGAAATCAGCTACTTCATACAAGGCAAGACATCATCCAACGCGCAACAACTGAAACAAACGATAATCCTTGAGGTTTTCTTCGAGCGAATGGAATATACCAAGATTAAGCATGTCATTTCGATGTCCCCCTATTCGTTCATTGCTCAAATTGGCGGTCAAGTGTCACTCTGGGTTGGTGGATCAATCATCACTGGTGTGCAGCTGCTCGTTTTCTGTGCACGTTACGCATACGACCGAATTCGACTTGAGTACGAATACAAAACTCGCAAACGGCAGCGAAATCGTCAACGTGCGCATTTGCAGTCATCAACAGCAGTGGACAAAAGAGAAACATTTGGCAACAACAAAGATCAACATGTAAAATATGAATATGAAAACATGTTCAATCAACGGTTGAGCACCAGTGGTACCGATCAAAAACTGCTGGAAATGAGCGAGCATTCACGTTCACCGTCTCCACGCGTATCGTTGATTGACGTTGATACGGAACAACTACAGTCAACAGCTGTTGTTATTTCTCCACCAACAGACTCCTCAGCAACGACATCGGAAAATACTCCTGCCAAGCATGTAACATTTCTTAAACGTTCATCGCCAGTTCATAAAACAAAATCAAACGCTACCGTAAATGGAGGCATCGCTAACCAGAGCAATCGGCCAAGGCGAGCAAGCATAGAGTCGTACCATCTTTGATGACCTATTGTTGTATTTTATGTAATATCGATAAGCTTCGAAATTCAGTCCCCGTAGTTTAACAACATGATCTGTTGTATGTACAGGGTGATCCATAAAGCTACACGATAAGAATCGGCTCTAGCTCGCCAACGGGTGGATAGTTTGGGCTGATATTTTAACCAAACATCACCTCTATGTAGCTTCTTATTTTTTGCGTTAAAATTTTATCGCAATCCGTCAATAGTAACTTGTGAAATCAGCAATTTTATTAAAAATGTGAAAAACCACAATTTTCACTTCATGATTCCGGATACACATCGTCATAATCATCAAGGTTTTTTAATCCGGGAATTCGGCCAGTTAATCTTCCGCTTCACTGTCGTTCAGTTTGTCTGTCTTGTTGGATACGCTTAAACTGTTCCATATGAGCGCCTCGATTCTCGATCACAGCGGCCAATGCGGTGTTGAAACGAAACCCCGGCCGCACTTTTAGATGGAGCGATTGATTACTGTTGATTGTTTCAACACCGGAGCGGATCATTTCTTTCAATTCGTCGATAGTCGCTGGCTTCACGGCATACACCAGATGTTTCAAGTGCCCTTAAAACCAAAATTCTAAAGGGGTGATGCCAGGACATTTGGCGGACCACTCATCTGTACACTGTCTGCAGCACGCAACAACAATATTGTTTGGGCATTTGGAACGGATCGGTGCTAAGCAAAACGAATTATCGACAAACGCACGAATAACTATTATTATGCTTTTTGTTTGCTCTATGCAAAAACACAGAACACCCGCTGCTCAGCGGTTCAATCCAATATTCACAAAACGCAGCAAAACCAGAAAAAATCGGTGGCTTGGCTGCTGCAACCAAAAAAACAATGATTTCAGAGAAAATTGTGCTACCAAAAATATCAAAAAACGATTCCCGCATTGTTCTTTTTGAAAAAAAAAACAAAATTTCACAGCAGAAAGCTGAAACATCTCCTTAAGCGCTAAATGCTGGACGTGTGCTAAGCACATCGCATTGTATTTGGCGCCAAAAATTCAATTTTTTTCGCGTTGTCATTGTTTTGTTTCTCATTCATTATAAAGTGGACCAATTCTTCTGAAATTTTAACACAAAAAAAATAAGCTCTATGTGATGTTTGATTAAATGTCAGCCCAAACGGTCCACCCGTGGGTCAGCTAGAGCCGATTCTTATCGTGTAGTTCTTTTGGATCACTGTATGTTCAGAGTAACAAACTGTGACGTTGTCAACCAAATGTCTAAATTCCAAAACAAACCATCACACCAATAACTGTCGTGATTTTTGATATTCTATGCAATATATATTGCTGGTGCTGCTATTCGCAAAAATTCTGTTTTCAGATTCAGTTGGGTGTTCTTAAAGTCTTAAAAATATCAAA
>JASANC010003229.1:0-118533 GCA_030248135.1 Theristus sp. LFF4_11
CAGCATAAGATCCGTGGAAAATACGCCACCAATAACAGAACTGCAATATGGACGATTGAGTTGGGTAATGCACAAAAGTTACATATGATTTTGTAAAAGACCAAAACGTGAGAAACACGATTGCATGCTTCTGCAGAAGTAAAGAACTGAATATGAGAACAGTTTGTCAACAATGTTACTCGTTTTTTGTATCCATAAAGAACCTGTCGTTAAAAATCGCTTGAACTGCAATGTTTTGTTCTTTGATGCAACGGCGGTTTTTATCATCAGCGTTTTTTTAGTACGCTTACTTAAAAAAAACTTGCTGTCACCAATAGCCACCTGTATGCCATGAGAAAAAAAGATGTCGCGCCACGGTATTTCCAATTTTTTTCTTCGTTTCATTTCAACTCATTCTTCTGGATCATCTGGATCAGCCATCGTCAAATACGTAGTCCAATAGCACAGATTGAATAGCGAAAAAAGCGCCGGAAACATCACACCCGCCAAGCGGTCCATTTTCGTCGGCGTCAACGACAGGAAACTCTTGATTTGTTTTTTTCGTCCACCTGTCAAGTTTTTTTCTTCATCTTGAAATAGGTTTCTCGCACTAACTACAAGTGTAGCTGCATGTGTCTTTTTTACCAGTTTTTACTTGTTTTTACTTTTTATAGTGTTTTAAAGCCGATCCCCGTTCTTTCTTCTTCCTGTCTATTCTGAGAAGTACCTACATGACACAGATTACACAAACATGCACTGTACCAGTGGGACAATAACAGCACGAGAACTTCGTTCGATTCCTTTTGTCCTCTCGCTCGTAAATGGCGGTCGTCAAGTCGAACAAATATCGACCGCTACCGCCGGCGCCGCCCGGAATGCCGGACAGACCGGGGTGGTCGAGGAGCAGCTCGGAGCCGGAGCTCTGCTCGTGCTCACCGGCGCCCTGAGAGCCTGCAATTGAAAAAAGATCCTGCGTGATGATTGGTTGAAACATTCTGAGAAACATGAAATCAACAGAGAGTTTAAAAAAGGGATGATTTGGGTGACAGTTTTGTTGACTTTCGGTTAAGAGTGTTTTCACACACTAAGAAACCCGTTTGCAGTGCGAAATATGCAAAGGCTCGTTCCTGAGAAGTCGCTGTAAAACTGTAAAACGTAGTTCACGCTAATTTGCTGTGAATAAGTAAACCAATCAGTGGCAATTTTTTTCTTAAACTTTGACTGAATGTTGTTCGAACGCTGGAGAACAGTCGTATCAAAACATTTTCATTAGCTCGTCCAAGTAAAATTCTGTCAAAAATCAGCTTTTTTCAGCGTTTCCAAAAAAAAGAAAAAATCAACTCGGTTCGTGAAAACAACTGACCGCCCGACCATCGCTTCATGTTCGCTTCGTCGGCTTTCCGTAGACTTCCGTCTCGAGACGGCACCGACATCATTGGACGTGGCAGCAGGTGCTTGCGTGACGCGCAACGAATGTAGTCTGCAAAGGAGTGGAGAGCCCTATGATTCTAATCGAATGAACGACATTTCATCACATCACAAAATATTCAGCCGAAGAAAAAAACCTTGAACAGCACCAATAAGAAAGCGACTGCGGATATGCGTCAAGGGTTGTTACACAGCGTTCAATAATTATCATAAACTAATGTTAAACATAAAAAAAATACGTAAAGTGACCGGTATTAGCGTCCGAGTCGGTGACGGCCTCCTTCAGTAGCGCCTCCTCGCGCGCCGTGCCCGCCTGTCGACTGCGCTCCAGCATCGCCGCCCGGGTCTCCTTGCGCCTCTGGCGTTTCTCCATGGTGCCGCCGTCGCTCACCAGATAGCCGATCACGGCCAACTCGATCAACGAGCCGAATATGAACGTCATGCAGGTGAGCATCCAGACGTCTGGAAAAGCGGAGAGAGAGAGAGGAAAAGTGTAGAAACACAATAATACCGTAAACTCTTGCATATAAGGTTCCTCCCACTTATAAGACTCGCACCCAAAAGTGGGCGGAGTGTCACACGGCGGGAAACTTTTGACTTTTGAAAAAAAAATTCAAAATTTTAACTTGGTCAAAATCCGACTTCCACAGGGAAAAGAACTATCCAAATGTACGCCAAATGTACACACGTATGTACTCCAAATGTACCCCAAATGTACCATAGTGGCACACATAATTGGCTCATCGACGTGTATGGTATGTACCATAGTGGCGTAACATAACTGAGCCATCGAGGTATAGGGTATGTATCACATATATGCGATTATGGCGCAGTCAGACAATTATGACTAAGTATGCAATAAATATGTTTGCAATTATGGAAACCCCTCACACGCATGCAGATACACGCTCTCTTAAGGGGGCAAGACAAACAGGTATGTATCTAATTATGTCTGTTGTTAGTTATGTATGCATAATTAAGATGCTATGGTCAAACTATGTACATACCTAAACAAATATGGGAGCTTCCTGCTATGTATGAAATATGTACATAGTGTAGTACATTTGGATCGTTCTTTTCCCTGTGTTCGTTTATAAGGCCCGGACTTCCTAATCTTCGCTTTATAAGACCTCCTCCCACTTATAAGGTTGTCACACAAAATTCCACTTTTTTCAAAAATTTTTGATTTTCAAATTTATATAAAGAGACCTTATATGCAATACTTTACGGTATGCCTGAAAATAGGGTGTCGCTCCGGCAACCTGGCTGCAAAAAAAAGCTACGTTATTCGACTTTTATCAATTTCGGTTTCATCCGACCACAACAGCTACAGTACACCAGCATCCAACCGCACGGGAGCCTTCGCGTTCTGAAGGTGCTCAAAAAGCTAGCTAGGTCGATAGGCTTAAAGTGGCGTGTTTGCTCCTGGCTAGCCGACAACTGGCGCGTGCATGTGCTCTACTTTTTTTGCTGACCAACCGATTGCTTTCACGTAGCTGACGCGCGGCAGGTTGCGCATGATGTTGCCGAACTGAAAGATCATCGCCAACAGCGAACTGACGCCGAGTGTCGTGCGCGCCGGCATTGCTTTCGAGCCGAGCATGAATGAACAGTGAAACACGATTGTATTTTATGGGAAGGTGTTTATTAGAAGTTTTTTAGTGAATGAAAAGAGGTGGGGGGGGAGGAAGTGGGAGAGTTTTATGGGGGGAAGGTGGTGGGGAGAAGGTAAAAAGGAAAAAAAAAAAAAAATTACTGAATACAAAAATTAGCTGAGCTTTATTGGCCTACCGACCGCGTGCTTCAAAGTCGCATTCGTGTGTTTCAGCTCGAAGTCGGGCAGCGTAATCTTCTTCAGTAGATATATCGATTCTTCGACGAACGGGTTCCAACGCATACGCACTTCCTTGTTGTTGTAGTTGAAGCTCTCGTAGATCAGTTTACACGTTTGCGTGTCGAGCGGAAACTTGATCAGTTTCATGTCGCACGGGCCGGTCACTTTCACTCTGCATATTGTTTTAGGCTGCATCTATGTACCTGTTGTATGCCAGTTCATGCTGAATTTGAACGACATTTTATTGCATCATAAAACGAGAACCACAAAAAACTTCCAAATGAGGAGCCCCCAGAACTTTAGGCGTCATTTTTGTTGTTACGCGTCGACAAAAAACGCAATCAACAAGAAAAATCCTCCAAGAATCAAAACAAAGAAACTCCCCTTCCGCCTTACCGATAGTTCGTCCAAACGGTGCCGTTCGGATAGATCATCAAAAAGATATTCTTGAACGGCGACTTGTGTATCTCGGCGAGTTTACTGTTGATGAAGCACGAATTCGGCGTCCACAGTTGATCGAGTATCTTGTGCGACAGCGTCAGGTTCTCGTTGCACGGATTCAAGTGCACGTAACTGAGCGCCGGATCCAGCCACAACTCGTTGATGTAGATGTCCATCGAGAAGTCGTTCGTCTGCTCGCTGATGGACGTGATCTCCTGGATCCAGATGTCCACCAGCACCTCGGTGCCGGCGCCCGGAATCGCCTCTGTTTATATCGTGCGTTTGTATGCCAATGAAAGCGGCGAAACATCGTCACAAAACGTATATACGGCACAAATTATTAAACACGATGTACAAGGATGTACAGTTTTCAAAAAAAAAATATGGTGAATTTTGAATGTTTTTTTCTGTATTTTGTTCAGTAAACAGATTAAATGTTTGAGACAGACTTTCAATGAAGTCAAAATACCACGAGCCAAAATATATTCGAGCACGTTGTGGAGTAAAATTTTTGCGTTTTTTTAAACCAGGATATGTACTGTTACTGTATTTTGAACTGTTAGAGTGGTGAAACCTGACAACACTCATATAAAGAGCGTCGTTATTTTCCTTTTTGCACATAAAATGTTTTGAAACATGGTCAGACTGGTGCGCCGACATTATCATGGTAAACTTTGCAACCACCAAAGTCCAATCATTGCCTCCTAATCAACTAGCGGTTCTGGCCTTATCATGCCCATTCGCGAGCGAAGCGAACAGCAGTATTCCTCCTTTTATATGCGTCTAGACGGAAGAGCTACCGCATTTTTAGACAATCCATTTCACATTCACCTGGCACACGATTCTTATTGTAGCCGGTGCCGTTGAGCAGCGCATCAATCAGCGTCGTGCTGTTCTGACAGCCGGACAAGTGCGGCGGGATTCTCGTCTGTTGATTTGTGACTTTCTGGTTTTCATTGTAGTTCTCAGTGCCGCCATAGCGCGCCGGCACCCCCGATTCGCCGGGTTCCTGTCCGCTGCGTTCACCGTTACGTGTTACGTCAAAGCTCAACTTGAAGTTCGGATTCGACATGTACTGCTGGATGGAGTTTACATCGTCGACCTCGTCCAGTTCGTTCCATTTTGGATCCGAGTGCTCTTCGTCATTGCTTGCGAGCAGATTTGCGATTGTTGTAAGGTATACGAAATGGAATACACCGTTCAACGATAGAAAATTCGTCATTTCAATGTCTTGTAGAACTGAAACAACACTTTTTAACACTACACCGAAAAGCCACTCTACAACAGAAAGAAAACAAAGAACATAAGATAAACAAGGAAAAAATCCGCAACATATAAACAAATCTCTGTCTCAAATTGCGTCTGATTATATGGCTTAGAAACCAGTGGTATTTTTCAGCAACACAACAGGGTCACCATTTTTTGTGTGTAACAAATTTGAGGTTCCTGAAAAAAACACCAGACGAACCGCGCTTCAGACCACCAGCACAGACGGGAAGTCGACCTATTTTTCATCACTTTCGTTTCTCGTCGACAAATGTGTGATCAATTTGTGTCCGATTTTCGAAGCAGTTCGCCAGTGTAGTGCTAATTTTGGCGCCCGCATAATAACGGGAATGTGTTAAAATTAGACGACTTTGCGCGCGCGCGCGCCTGTGGCGGAAATTTGCTTTTGTCTCAAGGGTGCGCGAGTTTTCAAGCTTAACTTTGAAAGCGAAACAAGCTAAATTGCTCCGGCCACACACTGTACGGTAACGTCACCGACCGGGCAGGTGCTTCTCGCGGACTGTGTGTGTTGTCAATACGGTGTACATGCACTGTAAATGTGTGTTGTTCAGCCTTTCTATATCTGCGCGCAGTTTCAAGTCAAGTGATAAGCGAAAATTAACGCTCGTTTTTGTACGTGTGTGTGTGAGTGTGAGTGTGAGTGTGAGCGTGTGTGAGTGTGTGAGTGTATAACAAAGTTTTTCGCCCCTTGGGCGCGGCACACCGCACAAGACATTCAGTTTAGCGCGGATAATGAAATTCAAATGCGTTAGCGCGCTTGTGTTGTTTCTGTTGTCCGTTTGTAAATATGTATGTGTGTGTTTGTGTGATTCTCTCTGTTTCCGAAAGCAATGACAAAGTACTGTATAAGTAGTGTGGCTGCAAGCTTCAGCACATCATTTCAATGTTGTATGAGAATTAGCAGCAATTGGGATAGGAAGCAGGGACAGAATTGCCCCTGCAGGGAAACGCATACATCATTGTAGCATATTGTACACGTTTTCCTACTTTAAAATAGTATGCGGAAACGCTGTTCTTTTTCAACTCTGCCACTTTCAACTGTCGTGAATATGTTGCTTTCGGCGCTTCTGTATCTTCACAGCTGATAAGGCAACAAAAAGGACGCATAACAATACATAACGCCAAAAATGCCTTTGATGTTTGAATGTGCAGCAAAAAATGCTTTGATGTCTATATTAGCTAATGAGTCGTGGAGTTCTTTAAAATAACAAAAACACAATAAATATTTTGCTAAATCTTCGTGTAAAATTATCCAGCTAAATTTGCTAAATTATCCAGCTTATAGATGCGTCACACTTTTTCAAAATTTTTGATTTGCAATTTTTTTACGCTTACATGCAAAAAAGCTTTCCAGTATTTTTTATTGGTGCAATATAAATTTTTCAGATTTTCAGAATCACGTAACTTCCCAAGTTTCAGTTCTGAAAATTTCAGTTCATTTCGAGTTTTTTTCTGATATTTTCTTTTATTTATTTGTGAAAATTCAATAGTTTCTGATCGTCAGGCAAATGGTATGTACCGTAAAGTCTTGCATATAAGGTTCCTCCCGTGAAGACCCCCACCAAAAATGGGCGGAGTGTCACACGGCGGGAAACCAAAAAAATCAAAATTTTGACTTGGTCGAAATCCCAGCCTGTTTATAAAGCCCGGACTTCCTGAAAACCGTAATTATCTGCGTGCGTACAGTGTGGCCGAATAAATAAGGCAGTCCATCAAGGCATGATCAGTCGCAGACTAGGAGTTGTCTTTTCAAAAATGCCAACATAATTTTTGAATTATAATTCCCATAATTATGTGTGCAAGGGAGAAAAAATGAACCGAATAGCTCGAAGAAAAAGAATTCATTAGTTTAAAAAACACGTCCAATTTGGCACACAATTGAGTCACGACAACGTCTTTTTTCTTTAAATCAAATTTCGCGCGCTCCTTGTACCCTGAAAAAACTGTCATGTTTACTTGGCCATTCGGTAGCACAAATTGTAACAAACGCAAAGAAAACACAGAAAACACATTTTCGCAAACGCACAGTGAAAAAACAGCGAAAAACAAACTGATAACTGATCAGGTTGGGGTGGACGTTGGTTAAATGACGACCCAGCAATAGGGCCGAACGGACCAGCCAACGTGAAGGCGGTGATGTGGTGGCGTGATGAGGTGAATGGAGGCCGCATTGGACTTGACGACACTTACACTGTATGTATGTCACGAACACCAATGGATACCTCTGTGAATATCGTAAGTGTTTATGAAGCGGCAAATAAGCGGCAAATCAAAGTGTACACCTACCGGTACTCATTCTCAGGTGCTGGCACACGCTCATACAAACAGATCAGTAGCATGGATACAGCGCATGAAGACAGTCGCGTGCCTTAAGGTAGGTTCTTGGGAATTATCTTGGAATGAAAAGTTTGTTCAAAAAAATACTAGCAACACCACGCACACATGGCTGCCAGAATATTGTGATTTTTCGATATTGTATGTCTACTTTTTTGTTTCCTGTTTTTTTACGAGTGCAGTTTTTACAGTTTACTGTTTATACTGTAACACTACAGGCAATTTTCTGTTCATGAACAGAAACAATTTCAAAAATTAAAAAAAAAACGCAAAACTCCAGATCGCCAGCACACCATACGACCTCGAATGCGCGACGTGGTGCACTGCGAATTGGGTGTGCGCCGGGTTCAGTTACAATCCGACAACAAACGACTGCCGTTTGCACTTGGCTGCTGATCACACCGACGATCCGCTGCTCTGGGAGGCGGCTGCGGGATACACGTGGTACTCATCGGTTGATTGAATGGCATATTTTTGGAAGGATGGAATGGATGACCCCGGATATGGACAGCATGTTTTTGTGCAATGTACAGTATACATCTAGCCACAATTGGGGTGCTTGATTTCAAGCAATACCCATACTTCTTGCTGCAATTCAAAAATTCGCATGCTCTGTATCGTACAAATAAGTGACAGGTTTAAGTAACCATAATGTAGTCTGACATTTTGCATTTTCTTTTGTTCAATTATTGAGCTCTGTTAAAGCGGAAGGAACGCATTATGAACTCATTTACTAAACTGTTGTCATTGTTGTTTTACATAATGTCGTTTGAATAAACGGTTTGATATGACTGTTTTGTTGCCAGACTTCTTTTAATCTGACGTATCCACCAAACTCACTGGCAGGACAAGTACCGCTGGTATGTAGGACAATGCACAGCTTGAGGACAACGAGTGAAGTACGATCACGACATTTTTCATTCATTGGACATTTTCAGGACATCGTTTTTTGTATAACCACAAGCAAGTAAAATCGTAATTTTCAAAACTACAATACAATTGTCATTTTTGTTTCGTTTCGCCTACAGATTTTAATCATGTTTGGTATTTGTGCGCCATACAGGGTGAACCTGCAAAACGAACAATTTTCAAGTCACTGCAGCTTGTCCACCATGTGACCAACTGAACTAAAATTTATTCCAGTCATTGTAAAAAAATTCAGCTCCAGCTTCATGCCAGTTGTCAGTCAAAAACAGTGAAGTATGTAAATGTACGTAGCCAAAGACGAAAACCAAGAAAACTGCCTTTTAACCGCCTCGAATCAAACTGCTGCATGAAAACCGCAGTTACATTCAAGGAAAACCTGAAAAAAAACTAAAGAAATATGTAAAAATGCACGATATTACCGTAAAATCGTGCACGCAGACGCCGTTGTAAAAAATGAATATCAAAAATTTTGGTGAAAAAGTGGAATTTTGTGTGACGCCGACACAACCGGGAGGGGGTTTTGATACGGATTAACGAGTTTAATTACGTCGTCGTTATTCAGTAAAAGTTCGTGTCCTTTTGACAGGACGGAACCTTGAGTTTACATTCAACTTTACCGTTTCCACATACAGTCAAAAACTTCACTACCCCCTCTGCCCGTCTCCTCTCGTTTGTCGGCGTCGTCGTCGTGGTTGTGTTTCAGGGTTTTTAGTGCCCCTAAGTTGTGATTTGCTGCGTTCAAATAAATTATCTCGGTTTATTCAAACAATAGCAACCATAACATTCCCAATAACTATAATAAACGCGACGACGACGACGTTCTCTCTGGATCGATCTTCTCCAACGACGTCGCCCTAAATAACGTTCTGATTATTAGTAAGAAATCTAATTTTGCCTTTATTGGTCACTGGTGGTAAAAATGTCAGCTCTGTTGGCTGAACTGTTGACAAAGCGGAGCTTGAAAGTTGTGCGTGCTGTACTTACGGTTCACCCTGTACATGTGTACGTGTGAAACATGATATTAAGCCACGCGGTGCAAGATTTTTCAAATCGTACAACTTATACTGGAAAGAAACAAACCGAGAAATTATGAAGTTGCGTTGTTGATTAAAAACTCATAAATTTCACGTGGTTCAAACCTCAAATGGAACATGTCAATTTTTGCAACTCAGTTAATCCATTTTTCGTCACGCATTGCGAAATGTTTTCACTCCCGGTTCAATTTTTCTTGAAACCCACACAGTAGTCATTAGAACTTTGCAACAGTGGTGTGTTGCACAGACATCGGAGCATTTCCCGCAAAATTTTTCAAAAACATGACCATAAACAGCCGCCTGCGATGCGGTGTGTTTTTGCCAATTAAAAAGACACTAAAAAACATAAGGAGAATAAGGAGGATTCTCATAAGGATAAGGAGAATTTTTAAATAATTTAAAAAATTGAAACGCGTGGTGAGGATTAGGTCAAGAATTTCCTCCCTCGCCGAAACCCTGGATTTCATGTCAAAACCATATCAATTCATGTTCAGTCATCAATTATTTATCGGTCTCTTTAGCACATGCAGTTTTATTGGAATTTCCTGATTTTCGTGAAATAAAATGTAGCGTAGATGTGTAGGTGGATGAATGTTTACGCTAAGAAACAGCTGATGCCAAACTGAAACAAATGCGACAAAACGGTTCAGCGGAAAAACATCCATTTGACGCTAGATTTACGTGCAATAATTAAAAATTTAGCTATTAGCACACGCCGGATTGCCGGAAATTCGGTGGAGTCTTTCCGTTACGTGTTTTCAACGATTTCCATTCTTGCATGTGGAAAGAAAATGCGGGTGCTCTGCTCACATGACCTTATAAACGACCTGAAAGAACCTATCAGTACCGTTTGACATTTCCTTTCCCGAAATGTTTCAGTGTTGATTTATATGGGTTGAAATTTGTTGAAAGTTGGGCATAAAATCAAATTTTCGTCCAATGAAATAATATTTCTGCAAGGTTCTACTCCTGTGTCTGATGCGCTTAGGTGCTTGCATCGCGGTATGTGTCATATACGCAGGTAAAATAATTCAATCTTTCAGATATTTTGGAGGTGCAAACAAGGCAAACGGTGCGTAAAAAGCCAAAAAAAAACTCCTTGTAGTTTTTGCTCACGTGCGTACAGTATATTTACTTTACATTAGACATATGAAGCGTGCATATCATGTTTATGTGTATGTATATTATATCTTTTCTGCGTCGAATATAATGTTTTTGTAGTTCTTTTTTATTCGCACATGATAGAGGCAGGTAAAAACAACCGGAAATGACATCAGTATGAACCTCCCATATCAGCAGCAGTTTTTCAGCGTTCGCTTCTCACGCGAATTGTCTGCTGATTAGATGCAAGGATTTCAAATAGGCCGACGTTCAACATCGCAGTACTCGGTTCCATTTGAGTAGGCGTGGTTAAGTACGCTTAATAAGCCAATTTTAGTGTTGCTTAAATTGATCTTGATTCCATCAGACTGTTCTTTGCCTACTTCAGTCATTTCATATCGAAAGAATGGTGGAATACAGAGCTTTTGTTGATTTTGGACAAGAAACAAAACAAAGAACTACAAGTATGTGCATACATAATACGGTTATGTAAACGTTGAGGTTTTGGCAATAGTCGGTTTATTTTAAGGCTGATGCAGAGTGTTCCTCCTGGCTGGCGTTAATCAATCACTGCAGAGCCTTTCAATCAATGTGTTTCTGGCTATATGCAGCATTCTGGACACATACGGCGGTTACGATAAAGGCACAATGATACAGTTGCATGATTGGAAACCTGTATACATTTCTGTAACACTGCAAGTCAAACCTTGTTTAGTAATGTGCACTACAAATCATTAATCAATTCATGCATTAATCAATGCAATAACGTACTTTTTGTAACCGCGATTCAATTAAACGTGTTGCTTTCATTTGTTTCATTCGAGTCACCTTTACTTTGCTTCTACAGTACGCCTGGCATATTATTGCAGTCTAAAATGGCTTTTTCACATGATATGGCTTTTTCACATGATATGGCTTTTTCTCAAGCAAACACTCGAGGAGAATGCCAAGGAAAAGCCGTCGCCAAAAAACATCAAGTTATAAAAACATATGGCTCCATCGATAAGCTTTTCACATGAAGCACATGAAAGCAGCTTATGGGCGTTAGCATACTTTATATGTGCATGTACATGTAAAGCGCCTGTTATTACCATGTGCAACTTATATATTATACGAGTTTTTTAATCCTTTTGCGATCATGTAATGCTTTTAGCGCGGTCGGGAACAGAACGACACGGTGTAATAAAAGATATTTTGATTTTTTCGTTAATCAACTGTTGCATTAAAAAATATTCCATCATCATGGCCAACAACAATCGGTGGTATTATTCGATAGCGCTGTTGCATTTTGCGATCGTTGCATTGGTAAGTAAAAGTGTCTTTTCGCTGTGATGTTTTGGTGAAGCAAAGCAATACGTACGTAATCTGGAACTGCCTGAAAACAGTTTTTTTTATATTTTTAGTATCTCGTGTCATCGGCAAATGCGTCAGAACTGGTAAGCGAAATTTGTTGATGACCACTCATAGACCCGTGGGAAAACAAAAGTAGTGCAGAACGATTTCTTCAAATCGGAGCTCCTCAAATCGTAGTCATTGCGTGGGAACTCAGTTTTTTTTGCGTGACCAGTTCTCATTCCCTCATTTCTCCTACAGCCTTTCAACATCTGGTTTCTAGGAAGCCACACTTCGGCATGAATAAAGCACAAATGGTGGTCTTGAAGCAAAAAATCGCACAAATCAAGGTTCCGTTGCAGGGTCAACTGGAGATGTCGCCAAGCAAACGAAACGTGATCGTTGTTCGACCGTACGTGAAACGCAATCCAATGGACAACTATCTTGGCAAGCGTGGCGTCCTGGAGAATGTGTACGGAAAGCGTAGCATCATGGACAATTACTTGGGCAAGCGAGATCCGATGTCGAATCTGTACGGCAAACGAGATCCACTGTCGAACGTCTACGGAAAACGCAACCCGATGGACAACTACTTGGGGAAACGGAGCGTTATGGAAAATCTATACGGAAAACGTGACGTAATGGACAATTACTTGGGAAAGCGAGATCCGATGTCGAATCTGTACGGCAAACGCGACCCGTTGGCCAACGTGTACGGAAAGCGCTGCTGTGATCAAGTCGAACAAGCGGCTCCGCCGGCAAGTGGGAATTGAAACTGCTTCGGTTGATGAGGCGAGATTTTCACTGTCGCCTCTCGTATCGTCTCGCGCGATTTTGGGGAAAAAATCTTTTCATGTGTCTCGTCATACGTCTCGTGCTTCGTGTCTCGTCTTGTCTCGTGAAAAAAGCTCTCTCGTGTCTCCCGGAAAACTTCTAAACTATATTGAGCGACTCCATTTCAACAAAACCGAAGCCCATCAAACTTGAGTGTTTGTTTGAAACTAAATCGAGGCAGAGATACTACACCAAAGCCGAGAGGGTCCGTTAATCCGGAGCGAGTTCCTTTTAAGCCGCAGCGGATCGACCTTTAAATTTGCCCTTTCCAGAATCTTTATCTGAGAGGATTCTTCGGTTTAGCTCTTATCTAAAAAATAATTTGAGCCAGCTATCTATCTGAAAAGTTTTGTCCTTGAAGACATAAAATGAGTCAGAATTTGATTTTGACAAAAATTTACCATTTTGCTTGAAATTCTTGAAAATTGTGGCAATTTTAAGTGAAATACGCGTTTATACTTAATTTTTAGCGTATTTTATGCATTTGTATTTGGCTGCTTTTATTGCTTTTCAGCGTTTTAACTGGCTATATACGGGGTGGCGCATAAGTAGTGTATTTTAACATTTTGACAGCTCATATCTCGCCAACTAATGAACTGATTTATAAATTTTTTTCGGGACACGTTCTTCAAAAAATAACTTAGAGATGTGCAAAATTTCAGCACAATAATCCAAAAAGGCGGCTGTGTAAAAGACCGAAGCCAAAAAAATCAAAAATCCTAGTATTAGCTTGGAGGCCCCACGTGAATCATCACGTTGCGCGCATCTTTCGTTTCTTGTGCACTGCAGCGATGAGCTGAAATTTTTTTGTGTGGCATGACTGAATTCAACATGAGTCGTCTACCAATTGAAAACCGTGTTTTCCTCGGAGAAACACTTTTATGAAACAACAATTGCGAAAGAAACAACTCTAACTGAATCTTTTATCCGCCGACGACCGCCGCGTGGACTGGTTGGGGCTCCGTGCCATTGCAGCTGCCACCAGTCAAAAAGTGGTAGGCTACTTATGCGCCACCCTGTACCCAATTTTAAAAATTTGACCGCCCCCTTCCAAATCACACCCCCCCCCCCCCCGCAAATTTTGCAGCTACATCTGTATCTATCTGTCTGGAATATTTGCTCCAGCTACTATCTATGTACAATCGGCCCATATCTGGAACAACTATTTGGAGACGCATCAGAGCTGCTCCGTTTAATGGGGGCAAATTCTTCAAGCCGCGGCGAGTACGTTAAACATGAGCAATAATCTCTCTTACACATGAGGGAGTCCCTTAAACCTTAGTTTCCTTGGAGATCCTTAAGTCTTGTTTAGGTTTTTGAGCTTCTTTTGCTTTTTTGAGTGTCCCTTCATTTCAGATGCACGGCTTTGTGCATCATCAGAGGCATGAAGACGAAAGCAGTGGTCTGATGGACGACAACTTCGGCATGACGTATCGGTAGGCGTTTTTTTATTACTTTATTGTTTTATATAAACATTTATTATTTCTAAACTGTCAAATTGTTCGCTTATTCCATCCAGTTTCAGGCCGTTCGATTTGCTGAATCCGTTCCATGGGTGAACAAAGGCGGGATTTGGGTTTCGACGCATACCACACCATCCGTTAGTATATAATTCTGACAACGCATTTTTTCTTTTGTAGCTTTTGGAAAAGCCGATCATTTTTTTATGCAACATGCTGATTGGTTTTTGCGCACATGTCATCCGCTTTCAATCAGTGTCCTTTACTGACAAAAAACAGATGTTGTTTCTGGCGTTTAAAAAATCGCCACACTTCGCTAGTGGCGTTCGTAAACGCCAGAAAAGCAACAGCGTTTTCTCAGCGTTTTTCTATTGAACTGTTTCACTATAGCGGCTCGATGAATGTGGGTGAATACAAAAGTGGGAGTTCCATTGGAATACTGTACTTTTATCATTGTTGTGGAGTTGTTCATATTTCGTGAACCTGAAATGAGAATTGTCAATAAAAACAAAATGATCGAGATTTTGACTTGAAAACGCGCATAGCCCCACACACCAACATCCAGATGCGCACGCAGCAACGAAATTTTGTGGAAATTTTATTGAAAAACGTAAATTTTGTGGAACCAATTTTCAAAACAGCTTCAAACCGTGTTTTCCACAGTTTTTTATACGCACTTATCGCAGAGCATTAAAAACTCATAAAAAATTTCATTTCAGTTTGTCGTTGTTGATTTGCGCACTATAAAGCAAAGCCGGTCCGATAGTACTACAAACTGTAATCGTGCGTGATAGTGTCACGCAACATTAAACACTATACCACACCGTGTCCGTGTATCGTAGCAATTCATGATTACTTCAGCGCAGCTAATGTCTGGCAATCAGATACTGAAAGAAAAGAGCTTTTTTAAACCTACCGCCAACGAAAATTTGTTCTGTTCTTTTTTTATATGCTTTCTATCATGATGCGTTACAGCGTCGTGAAGTGAAGTAAGTTTATGGGTTACATGTGTGTAGGTCGATATTTTTTTATTTACTTCACATTCCGTAAAAGTCTTGCATCTCAGGTTCCTCCCACTTAAAGGCCCGTTTATACCTGACGTATGCGCATACGGCACGGCACGGCACGTCAGTTCACGTCACTTTAGGTCCTGCGATGTTTTGCCTTGGTGTGTGTGAATGGCTCACTGGACTGCCAGACGATCCGAGCTGCTGTGTGTGATGACCGGTGGACGACGTTGGGTTTTTTCTTTACTTTACTTTTACTCAATTAAAACGACGACGACTTTTATTAAAACGACTTCACTTTTATTAAAACGATGACGAAAGACAGGAAAAATAAGAAGGAACAAAATGGCACGAACGGCACATGCTGAACTCATAAAACACGGCACTTTTATAATGTACAAGAATGAATCAAAGAAAAATAGCTGAACAAAGATTTAAGAAAACTTTGAGCATCTAGGAAAAAAGTAGATGAGTATTGGAAGTCAAGCACTCTGTCATAAGCAGCTCACCGTAAACCCGGCTTTGTGTGAGAGTGCAGACACGAAGGCTAAAGTAGGACATTACAGTCCCGTGTTACTGCATACTACCGTTCCCACCTGACTTACGTCGACGTACGTCTGCATACGTCATGTATAAACGGGCCTTAACTCCCCAAAAGTGGGCGGAGCGTGACACACGGCGGGAAATCAAAAAAAAGTAATTTTGCTTCATTTTTTGCTGTGCAAAGGGTAACCTCTGTCGGCGCTTTTAAAGTGCGATTAAACCAAACAGGTTGCGAGGAAACGTCGTCGTCGCGTATTATCTTTTCAATGTTCCCATGCAATGTTGCCGTCGTCCCTCTGATACGGCAACAACAACGACGACCACGTCGGCGACGACAAACGGAGGGGGGGCATTAGGCAGTGGAATATTTGATGATTGATTGACAGCTGACACGGTGTAATGTTGAAGCTCCAGATTCCGTCTTGTCAAGATCTGGACAGAAAACGCGAATTTGTACTGAAAAATGACGAACTCTTTAATCCGTTCACAATTTTCGTTTTATAAGACTTCCTACGGAATGGCCGTTTAAACATGGCAGCTTTTTTCAGGGTGCAAGGAGCGCGCGAAATTTGAATGAAAGGATAAAGACGTTCAGAAATCAAATTTGATGTGTGTTTTTAAACTAATTGATTCTTCGCGCTGTTCTGTTCATTCTATCTCCCTTGTACACACGATTGGAAATTATCTTGGCATTCTTGAAAAACACAACTCCTAGTCTGCGACTGATCCCGCCTTGATGGAGAATACAAGGACTGCCTTATTTATTCGGCCATACTGTACCACTTATAAGGTCTTCAAACACAAAATTCCACTTTTTTTCAAAAAATTTTGATTTTATATTTATGATTCATAAAAGTTATGATCTATATTATGAATTTTATAAGGTGACCTTATATGCAAGAAGACTTCTCGTGACATGTACGTATGTAAATCACGAAGTAAAAAAGAAAAAACTTTCTAATGCTCAATTTATGCAGCCGTTCAGTTTGAACATCATCATAGTAAGTCGGACGTCTTCTCACCGGTAACAATTTGCATGTTGTTTAAAAAAAACAGATTTAACATATGAGATCAAAACGTTCGTTTACATCACAACCGGATTCATTATGCCCGAAATATTCAGTCAAGAATTTTGCAGAACGGTGCAAACATCCGTATGATTTACGACATTGAAATTGTGTCCATGAATAGTTCAGTCAAGAATTTTGCAGAACGGTGCAAACATCCGTATGATTTACGACATTGAAATTGTGTCCATGAATAGCACTTCTTTCTTGCGCTGCTGCAGCTTTGTGCGAGAAAAGCATCATGCATCAGTGCACCAATCTGTGTTCTTTGCTTACCTCCATAAACTTTGTTTACATGTCGACGGCAAAAATTAATTAAAATATGTTTCACTGGCTGTACATACCGTAAAGTCTTGCATATAAGGTTCTTCCCACTTATAAGACCCCCACCCAAAAGTGGGCGGAGTGTCATACGGCGGGAAACCAAAAAATTCAAAATTTTGACTTGGTCGAAACGCCACCCCGTTTATAAGGCCAGGATTTCCTAATCTTCGCTTTATAAGACCTCCTCCCATTTATAAGGTTGCCACACAATTTTCCACTTTTTTCAGAAATTTTTGACTTTTAAATTTATATCAGGAGACCTTATATGCAAGACTTTACGGTATCTAACCACCGTGAAACAGTGATTATCGACAGAGTGTCCTAAAGGTCTCTGTGAGGAAAATCTAATCGGTCCCAGACGATAATAATTTTATGATGTGCAGGATTTTACCAGATTGCATTTCCCCAAGCATGGAGCAAAAATACGCCAGAATTTTTAAAGTCACGCCTGGAAAATTTACTACAGTTTTTATTTTGATCACACTTTTTTATTTTCCACCTCTGGATTATTTTCATGCACCATGCAGCTCAATATCAGGCAGAAAAAAATAGGCAGGGTAATAAAAAAACGCGTCAATTTTTAAAACGCTTCGATCTCGCGACTACATTATTGTCTGAAGCTGAAATTCGCACCACTTTTTGTCATTTGGTTCAAACTGTTCAACGCGTGTCTACCGTTGTTTTCAATGACCGCTGACTGAAACTGTGCAGCACTTTGTGATGCAGCGGCCGGTCACTGTTGATCCGCTCAATGCCACTGCGTATCACTTTTTTTCAACACTCTGTCGTTATGTACTGTGTCTCTTTCTTCTCAATATTCAATTTGAACAAAGTATGCCGCCGGTTGCGAAAACATTTCAAAACAATATTCGTAAACAAATGCCCAATGAATGCATTTTCGCTAGTTATATCTGACTATATGCCCAGTTGTTCAGCCTCAAACTGCTGTCATTAGGAACACTGTGAGCATGTACATACTATGTACAGGGTGTTCCAAAAAACATAAAAAAAGTAAATGGCTCGTGCTGCCGACTGGTTGCACGTGAAGCCGTGAAATTTGAAACACTTTTAGAAAAAAGGAACACATTTTGTGTGTCCAAATTTTATCCAGAAATTCCACTTTTTCAATAACATTTCAGCAGAAATACGTAAAAGCTCAAAAATCACCTAAATTCAGTTTTTTGACTCAAGATAAACATCATTGTCGTCATCGAGAATCTCATCTGGCAGTGGCACAAGCTCATCGTCAGCTTCAACTTTACTGATGTCATCATGTTCATGCTCACGGTCGTTCAGTTTCATGTTTCTCGGCTGCTCAATGTGTTTTCCATTGTTCTCAATGAACGACGACATTCGATGTTTGAAACTGATGATCACTTTCTGGTGCAGCGCCCGATCATCGATGATTTTTTCTCACACCGCTGCAGTGGTGGGCGCCGAAAATGTCCCGCATTATCCGTCAGAGGCCCCCAAACGCAGAAGTCAAAGGCTTCATGTCCGGACTCCTCTCGGGCCATTCAGTTCTGCCTATGCGGCCGATCCAGCGGTCACCGAACGACGCCGACAGCCACTCGCGCACTTGTTTCAATTTTCCTCTTGACTTATGGGTTTGGGGCACCTGAAGGAAATTGTGTACCGTTCGGCGCCCAACATTTTCGACAATTTGAAAACCAAAATTCGCAGTGGTGTGCAAAAAATCAACGATGATCGGGCGCTGCACCAGAATTGCTCATCAATTTCAAACATCGAATGTCGTCGTTCATTGAGAACAATGGAAAAGACATTGGGCTGCTGAAAAAAGTGAAACTAAAGGGTCGAGAGGGAAAATCTGATGAGATCAGTGAAGACGAAGCTAAAGATGAACTTGCGCCACTGTCATATGTGAATCTCGATGACGACAACGATGATTATCCTGAGTCAAAATGCTGAAGTTAGGTGATTTTTGAGTTTTTACGCATTTCTGCTGAAATATTATTGAAAAAATGGAATTTTGGGATAAAATTTGGACACACAAAATGTGTTCCTTTTTTTCAAAAGTGTTTCAAATTTCACGGCTTCACGTGCAACCAGTCGGCCGCACGAGCCATTTACTTTTGTTATGTTTTTTTTGGGACACCCTGTACATGTAGGTATAATACTTGGGTATGTACATGTTGATGTGCATATGTACCTTGTCCGGAACTATCGCCCAGGCAGATTCTCATAAAATTTCGTATGCAAAAAATAATTCCGTCTGCTACCGGCAACGCAGTTTTTTTCTACATCAAGCATTTTATTTGCCGTAAAAAACTAGCTGCGCTTTTTCAAACTGCCATGCATCAAGTCAGCGAGGGCTTTTGAATACAAGTGAAATTTCAAAAAAAACAGCATGACTTTTGTGCAACCAAATTTACACCACTGACGACATTTTTAAAATTTCTGGTGTTTGAAATTTGATAAGGTTAAAAACTTTGTTCTGAGAAATTTTAGTGTCATTTTTTGAAATAAAACATGATTGTGTTTCACTCAATATTGTCGTCCCTGGCCACAAGCAACAGGATATTCAAATTCAATGATATAACGTGCACACTATCAAAATCTTACCCTTTTATTACTTCTAAAGCGGACCAGAAGAAGCAGACTAAAAGAAAGAAACAGATATCGTTGCACATGAAAGTAATATAGCCGCCAGTTTATTATTTTTAAGAAATTGTTCATTTCGTCCGGCGATATGAAATGAAATAAAACTAATAGTTATGTACTATCTCCGCTGCGTGTACAGCCGCATGATATCCAGATATTTCTTTTTTCTTCGCTTATACGCACGACAACGACCGGACCGGACCGTCTTCCATTGCGTTTCTACCATCTCGGATTTCCTTATTTTTTTTCGCGGGCTTTTGCTTTCGTTTTTCTTTGAAACACGGCTATCAGGCATCTTTTTTATTTCTTCGTTTCCCGCTGCCAATTTTATTTGTGCAGCGATTTGTTGACCTTGCGTGTATATGGAACTATTTGTGGTATGAGTCAAAAGTGCTCTGTGCATGGTTTTTCACCTTGAGTTCATTGAAAACGGTGGAAGTGAGGATGAAGATGTTTTGCACAAAAAGGTACGATATGCCTCTGTGTTTTTTCACCGCACTCCTATCAGCTTTTCTTTCAGTTCACACGCAAAATTAAGCGACGACGTCGTCGTCGTCGTCAATACAAAAATGCACTTGGGGGGTGGAAAAAAAAATGATTTGCTCCCCAACCCTTTTTACATGAAAGGGGGGAATTCACACTCATTCAAAAAACCAGTTCATAAATCCAACCCCGCTGATTCCACATTTTAGTGAGTTCGACTGTAAACTAAATCTAAATTTAGGATCTAAATTTTCTTTCAATCGACAAAAGTTCTCATACGACCAACAACTTCTTCAGGATCTGAGGAGGGGTTTCTGTAGTTTTCTCTGGACACCAGTCGATGTTCATCAGCATTTATTATCGTTTCAGAAAGTTTGAAAACACAAAAAAAGCTTCACATGCTCTGAGAAGACCTGCAGAACTGAAGCAAAAAAAACCGAATCCTCAATATGACGACGCCGCAAGCAGTTTGAATTGCCGCGCAATTTATGAAACGTGTTTCTATCTCTGCGTGCAGACGAAACCATTGAGTCTCGAAACCAAAAAAAAGATAATAAAATAGAGAAAAACTAAAAAAAAATCAACATCGTCAACGAAAAAAAAGATAAAAATGTGTCCGTTCGACGGAATCGGTGCAGTTTACGGGCAGATCCACTGGCCGCTCGTTATGGCGATTTGTGTCCTCGGTGTCTGCGGGCATGTTCTGCTGATTTTGGTGCTCACTCGCAAAGATGTACGTGTTTTTTTTTTGGAAATAGTTTTTTATACATAGATGTACCCGTTATGATGCTTTTTCACGCAAATTTTATTTCATCAAAAAACGAAATTCTTCTCGAAACAACCACATTATCACAGTATAGAGCAAGACGTGTAACATCCGTTTCCATTCCACATACAGTGTTAGTCTCTGCAGACCGTTGAATTCCGAGTGACAGTGTGTACATGTTGGGTCTTGGCACATGCTGTTCATACAGTTTTATCGGAGTTTCCTGCTTTTTGCAAAATAAAAATAAATGGAATGGTATGGAATGGAATGGCAAGTATCGACCATTCGATCATCAGGATGTATCATCCCGATTGGACAGTGATGAATCACCATGTCGCACTGAAAAAAATTCAAAATTGAAAACTAAAAAAACGTGGACTGCAAAAATAGAAATGGAAAAAACAAAAAACCTGCAGGTGATCAGCCCAACGAACGTCGTGATGTGCTCGCTGTCCTCGTGTCAACTGTCGCTACTGGCCAGTTTCATGTTCTTCTCGTTCAATCTGCATTTCGCCGACAAACAGTGCACGAGACGTCTGTGGACGTACGGCTGGGTGGTCAGCCTGTTGGTCAGCGCCAAGGTGAACAGCTACAGTGCATGCGGTCTGAGAAAGATATCAGATGCAAGCTTATTTTTGGTTCTGTACCCAGCAGCTTGCAATGGCTTTGAACTTATTTCGTTGTGCTATCGCTTGATGCTTTTAAAAACGCCAAATAAGAACAGAAGAACCGTGAAATCGCGGCTGTTGCAAAAAATTCTAAAAATGCGATATAAGAGGTCTAATATGTGAACCAGGTCTTATGAACGGGACTTAGGGTCGCGTAGTTTTCAGTCTTGAAAACAACATTTAGTTCTCAAAGATTCAAAAATTCGCACAAAAAGCGACGCCAGAAACACGCACACACAGGCGAACATTCTCGCGCATACGCTCGCCACCATGCACGTCGTGCTGTTGTCCGTGCTGCGACTGATCACGACCACGCGGTCGATAAAATGCGCCGGCGCGCAGCATTGGTTCACGTACAATCGAGCGATCGTCTGCATCGCCACCCTGCTGCTGCTGGTGCCCATAGCGCTCGTGCCGGACTACTTGACCGTGCATGTCCGTCGTGGCAACCATCGGCTGTGGTGTGTGCGTGCGAACACGTCGATCGAGCCGTTGACCACCGGTGCAGCAGTGAATGTGAGGCTTTTGGCAGAGTTTGCCCCGGTGTGACGATTACCACCCACGTGATGCAGGCATTCTGTGTGGAGTGCTGGACTCCTCCTCCCCACAGAATGCGTACCATAATCACGTGCGGCCACCGGCCAATCATCTAACTGTTTCGAATAAACGTACATTGTACGCGCTGCTTCCGTCAAGCGAGCTTTCACGTTGAACCATTCATTGGTTCAATCCATCAATTAAAAATCAGCATTGAACATTTAGCGAAACAAGTGTAGCAAGTTTTAGTGACTTCGAGATGAAACCAAGACAGTCTCTGCATATTCTGAACTGAACTGAACGAAAAACTGGAAACAGCAAAAACCACGCGTTTCGAAATATTTTGCAAATTAGTTATTGTCGTGTTTTCCAGACAACACCGAATGATGATGAAATCGAGTCGTACGAGATCAAGACGACGAAGCTCGGTACGAATCCGACGTATTGGTTCATCAATCTGTTGTTGTTCGCGTGCCTTGGTAAACTGTTGCCCTGTCTGATTGTCGCCGTGTGCAGTATTGTGCTGACGCTGCAGCTGAGACACTTTTCGAAAAGGTAAAGCAGCTTTCAGTAAACCTGTCACTTCGTATCGCTGAATACAGAGATATAATCGAATTTGAGAAAAAATGATTGTATGGGGGATGGGGAGGTGGTTTGTTACAAATTAAACGCCCGATTTTTGTGGCCTAATAGATGGGATGTCTTCGAGATGGAACTTCGATTCCGTTCTTTCTTCTTTCGCGTGCTCTGTACATTCAAAATAGATTTTATCAAATCAAGCCCTCGGTCAATCTACGACAACACTTTTGCCTCTTTTTTTGATACGCCGGCCATTTTGGGGGTCAAATGAGGCATGGCACCGATATACCCATTCGACCAAGCGCAAACTTCCACGTCAGGTCGCAAAAGCTGACCATCAAACGTCGCCGCCCGCATCCGGAGCACACCACAAAAACGACCACCGCGAATTCGCACAGTCTAGCGCACTCCGAAGCGAACTCGCTAATCGGCAACAACTGCAATAATAACAACAATGACAATCATTCCAATGCCACAACGAATCATCATCGTTTCGAATCGTCGACCATGCGAACGAGCGAACAAAAGTACGCGCGCACGACGAAACTGATACTGGCGGTGATGGTGATGTTCGTCGCCGTTGAGTTGCCCCAGTCCGTTCTGAACGTCATGGCGGCGATCTTCGGCCGCGGCGCGTTCATGGACTGCTACGCGAAGATCATGGATCTGTTCGAGATGTTGACCGTGCTCTACAGCTCCGTGAACTTTGTGCTCTTCTGCGCGATGTCGTCCGTCTTTCGGACGCGCTTTCTCGTCATGATACACGTGCTCGAGGGTCAAACGCAGCGAATGTCGCGGCTGGTGAACTATCTGCGAGTGCAGCTCGATCTGCTGTTCGTGCCGATCATCGGGGAATCGCCGGACGATAAGACGGTCACAGGAGCGGACGGAACGAATCCGCTCGGAAGAACTGAGAATCGTCAACAACAGCGACTGGAAAAACAGCAGAACGACAACCGGCAATGTGGAGCGGGCGAACAGCGGAACAGTGCTGCGGTCGCAGCGGAAGTGACTGAGATGACGTCACTATTGAGAACCACAAAAACAGCGTTCAATGGTGAGACGAAGCTCGTTGTGAACAACAACAATAACAACTGTGAGCAAATAACCGTTATTCTTGACGACAGTGATGAAATTCATTTGTGATTTGTTTGCGCAGAAATACATACATTCTGATGTTAACGACCTTGAACCGTTCAATCATTTTAGTTCAAATTTTAATCAGATCCAAACAAGACGAATGTGAAAAACATATCATTTTCTTTTGATTTTCTTTTTCAGCATATCAGAAATTTGAGTTGCTAGCAGTTATTTCTACTCATTTTTTTTCAAAGCTAAATAACTGTTCAACAAAAAAAGGCTGAACAATAGGTCTGGAGGTCAGAGACATAACACTTGAGGCGAGAGGCTTGATCTAGAGGCTAGAGGTTGGCATACGAAGCATAGCCTAGCGGCCCTAACCTGTGATCTCACTCGACCTCGCGCATCGCTTCATGGACTTCTCCCACGCGAACATTTTCTGCGGACATTTCCCGCGCGGACAGTTCCTGCGGGGACATTTCTAGCGCGGACATTTCCTGCGGCGAACATTCCGTTTGGAAATTTTCCGCGGGAACTGTCTGCGCTGAACAAGTCCGCCGCAGGAAACGTCCGCGCGGAAAATGTCCGCAGCGGGAAATGCCCGCGCGGGGAATGTCCGTTTGTGAAACGTCCGAGCGGGAAATATCCGCCGCGGGAAATGTCCGTTTCGGAAATGTCCACGCGGGAGATATCCGGATACGGTTTTACCGACACATGCAAAATGTGCAACTGAAAGAAAGCCATGCGCCAAAAACTGAATTTCAAAAATATTGCTCATCGTTTGCGTGCCCAGCTATTATTTTTGCTTTGTTGTGTAACAGTCATTTTTTATTTGTGAAAACAACAACAACACTCCAGTGAAACCATTCGTTCAGAACGACGTTGAAAATTTGAACTGAAACGTGAAATATTAAAAAACGCACAGCATGCAAACGCAGCGCACACTTTCCGTAACAGTCAGTTGTTTCGTTGCTGCCTGTAATTATTCGCAACAAGACGCGCCAGGGTAACAAACAACTACTGAATGTTAAAGGTGCACAAAACTTTATCAACGTCAAACCGTTTTTCACACTGCGGTCATGGTTAATGAGTTTACAATTCTTAAATCGTGAAAAAATCATCTGTTTTTTGCGCAAACAAATTTATAAATGCCCTGCAGATCAAAGCTTTGAGACACGAAAATCATGAATCGGTTTCTGGTCGCCGGTATTTGGTGCGGTATTCTGGCGAACGTGGTATTACCGCATTGGAATGTGATCACCTACCAGGGACGTGACTATCGGCCGGTTGGTTTCATTTATTTTTTTTGTAACCCCGAGTCCAGAACTTTGAAAATGTAGGTCCAAATCCTACTGGGTTTCAAATTGTTTTCTTATAATTCCAGCATTTCTTTCCAAATTGGCATACCATTTGCCACACTCACTGTCCAATAAACTGTAAGGATCGGTCTGTCTTGCTTGAGGTAGCGCCAGTGATTTTATCCTGATTTGTGGGCAATTCCAACTTCGATTCCCCAAGTCAATCTTATTTCCGGGCCAATGTGCAGAAACGGGGTTTCATTTGCTAACATCGCCGCCAAAAAGCGGCTTGAATGTACAGTACATTGTATGCCAAAAATGATTGCACATTTGATTAAAGAGTTATTTTTCTGATTTCCAACACAGAAAAAAAGACTTTTTTTGGCACACTCAGATGGAGAACGAGGAACGGTTCCAAGAGTGCTGCAAGAAGCATCCGGGCATCGGTTGGCGTTGTGTGAATGTCTGCTCATACAAGATGATGAATTGGTCTTTGGTTAGTTTTGCAACTGTGGAGAAGAATAAAGTCAACAAAATAATTTTAGTCAACACACGGATGTTGAACATCCGATCAACATTCTGTTGAGAACTCACTCGACAGCTTGTTACCACACTATTGAGCATTTTGTTCACTTGTTTTTCACAGTGCATAATGCGATGATTTTTATTCTTAATTCGAATAATTCGTACAACTCACTGAACTGCGCAAAACATAACAAGTGGAATCATACATGTAGTATCTTTCTTATTAAACGTGTCCCAATATGCGTTTGCACATACAGATACAGAAAATGTTTCATGGCTGCGCAGCAATTTGAAATCAGCGACACTTAACGCATTCTGACGGCAGATTTGTGGAAGAAATTGAGAAAAAAAAATTTAATCTTGAATTGAATTGAACTCAACTAACTTTTAAAAAAATTTACTTTTAAAATTTAATCGGTTGCGCACAGGTTCAACCGTTGACACAAGGCGAGCGAAAGAATTGCACTTATGAGGAGCTGTGGAATGCTGCCGAGTGTCTCGCTGGGCATCACGACAATAGTCAGTGTTGCATCCGGCAGGACCTGCCAAATGTGTGTAAGATGTTTTTATGTTGGTTCCGAGATTTATTGCGCGCATAGATTGGTAAACAGGTTCATGCGTGACGCGCAAATTTAAAATTGGCAAAGTGACCCGAGTCCCCTGAACAGGACCGAGTCACCTTGGCAATTTTCAATTGCCTTATAAAGACTAAAACTGTTTTCCTTTCTACGCCTGCACACGCATTCCTTTTCAGAATCTAAAAAAACTGATTATGTATGTGCCAAAAAAGCTGAATGGTGTTCTTGTTTGTTTGAAACGAAAATGTTGAACAACAAATCGAAAGTCTTTTGGTTCCGAAACAAATTGTTTGAACCGCTACGTGAAACGTCAGAAAGCCGCTTTTCAATCTGCCATTTTGCAAATCGCAATCGCCCTGTACAGCGCTGCATTCCGCTGTGTCGCCCGGCGCAAGTCGACCAACGAGTTCGTGGCACCAACGAACGACCCAACGGCACCTACCAGGATTGCATCAATCAATACCAGAAAAAGATCCTGAGGTTTGTCCGCCTGTGCTTTATCCTGCGATATGCACTGAAACGAGGAGAAAAACGGAACAGATGTGTACGGTGCCCAACTACAGGGTGTTTCAGAAGGTGTTTGACGCGTTATTTCTCGAGTTTTGTTAAATTTTAGATAGTTGTTTAGGAAAGTTCAACTTAGATTTGTGCGAAATTTCAGAGAAATATATTTACCTGCACACGAATGACAGAGCAAAACAGAACAAAAATCTAAAATGGACCAGAAAATACCAGATCAGGCGATCACCGGACAACAAAGGACAACACTCAATCGAAACATTCAAAGTAACACTTTAAAATGTGTGTGGCGATAACAGCAAAATCAACAACAGCGACAACAGTCAACTCAATCAAATTTCTCAAGGTATGTATCCACCATGAGCCTCAATGCATTGCATTACCTCTAATAAACCCCATGATGGTTTATTTCTTCAGCGACTTCTGGGGGTGGGGGTTTATTTTTTGGGGGGGGGGTTTGGGGGGGTCTCCGAATTTCATGCTGTTCATACAGTTTTATCGGAGTTTCCTGCTTTTCGCGAAATAAAATGGATGGATGGATGGATGGGGGGTTATTTGGAAACCATTTTTAGGGGTGGGCAAAATGGCTAAAATACCTTCCATGGCAGGAAGGAAGTCGCAGAAACTTCTACTTTTCACAGAGATTTCATTTTGTAACAGCCTTTTGTAATGAAATTACCATTAACTCATCCCTTTGGGGCCTTTGGTATCACAATTTCACCAATGTCACTGCATTCAGCCACTGAATTCGCTGGGTATGTGTTTCAAACAGGTTTCTAATAAACCCCATGGGGGTTTATTTTTGGGGGGGGGGGATTATTTGGAAACTTGTCGAGGGGGTGGGGGTTTATTTTTTTGGGGGGGGGTTAATTTTGGGGGGGGGGGTTAATAGAGGTAATACGGTATCCGTCACGGCCAAAACCACCTTCTCGCGCATGTACGCTGTTCTAGCACGTCCCAAAAGCCGGTAAATATGAAAAAAAAAAACAAAAACAAATCAATCGGACTAAAAAAAACATTTCGCATTCATGCATGCAACGACTCGGCGGCATACAAGCTAATGTTTCGCGCCGGTGCCAAACAAGAACCCCCAGTTGCGTGCTGAAATATATGTTTCTGTGTGTTTTGCTCTGTCATTCGTGTGTAGGTAAATGAATTTCTCTGAAATTTTGCACAAGTCTAAGTTGAATTTTCCTGAACAACTGTCTAAAAGTTCATTGAATATGGTTCAACACAGCTCGAGAAATAACGCGTCAAACACCTACCCACTACTTTTGAAACACCCAGTATACTGATCTGAACTTTCGTCGCACAAGTGTATAGGCTGTTCAGTGCCAGTAATGAACGGTTCAGGTTTTTGCTCGAATTTTCGATTTGGCGTCCGTGGACTCGAAGAATCGAAACTCACAGAGCATTGTATTGTACTGTTGCTCAAGTAGCGAAAATCTGATCGAAAGAAATACACGTTTTGAGCACTGACTAGCGAGGAGATGCCACGATTTGTGCGTGTGTGTTTCGGAAAGCCAAAAACTCGCTGGGCGCGCAACTTCGTCGTATTTTTGATACATTTCTAAGTTAACCCTATTATGACCCATTACTCTTGTGCTTTTAAGGTGTCACAATGAGTACACGGAGTCCAGGCCGACCTACACGCAGTTCCACGGTCATCAAATCGCCCGTCAGCACATGCATTTCAGTCGACAGTACAATTACGGACCACCCTACAGCGTTCGCCATCCGCATGTGCATGGCTGAAGATCCCGTTTTTTTGTATTTGTGGAAAAACAGTTTTCAGTATTGTAGAACCGATTCGACTCTATTCTGTAAAAAAACTGTCCACTGCATTCTGAAGTGGCTTTTGGTGTTTAGGCTGGTGATTTTGACGACTGATGTGTAACGTGGTGTCCCATAGTTAGCGTTGTGTAAACACCAACTACGGAATGAACTAAACATGACAGCTTTTTTCAGGGTGCAAGGAGCGCGCGAAATTTGAATGAAAGAAAAAAGATGTTCAGAAACCAAATTGTATGCCAAATGTGACGCGTTTTTTAGACTCATGGATCCTTCCTGCTATTCTGTTCATTCTTGCTCCCTTGAACACATGATTAGGAGTTATGTTGGCATTTTTGAAAAAGACAACTCCTAGTCTGCGGTCACGTTTTCTTTTTTGTCTAGATTATGCGTTTTTTCGGCAGCAACAAGATGAGAATTACAATAATGGCTCTTCACAGAAACAAGATTGAGAAAAAAGTCACAAAACCATAACATGTATGCCCGTCACCGTAATTACACCGTTTTCTTGGCTTGCGTTTAAAAAGCCTACTTTTCGCCTAGAGTCCCCAATCATCTGCGCCGAAAGTGTGCGGCTGCGGCATACAATTGCACTCACACACTTCGCAGACGTTTTCCGTTTTGTCTCAAATTTTACAGTGTCTCGTATTTTACAATAACAGAATTGACGAATCAACAACCACACATTTGAAAGACACGACCGCAATTGAATGGAATGTGAACGATTGAGTGATGACAACGATGTGAACGATGTGAGTGATGTGAACGATGGGATGACAAAAATGGAAAAAAAATATTTTTTTTTACAAAAATAAAAAAACACACATCCAAAACCAACTGGCCAGCAACCTATGACTTCACTTGTACGTTCGCCACGCGCGGCGGCTTCGCGACCCGTCGCCCGCCGGACGACACTCGGAAGTTCGCATCGCGCGCAAAGTCGACGACCACCGACTGCGAACCGTCGGCGTTCTTTTGCGTCTTGAAGCGGTCGCCGGTCAGAATCCACGGCGGCAACTCGGGCACCACGTCGACAGCCCGCGCGTGCGCACCGCCCTGGCCGATCCGTCCCGCACCGCGCAGCAGCGGGCCGGCGGGCGGCGGCGCCACCGCGATCGGACCCGGCGGCACCACCACCGGCGGCGTCGTCGTTGTGCGTGCGGTCGTCGCGGTCACGACGGGTCGCGGTATTGAGGTCACCGGGCGCACGCGGGCACCGTTCGACTGATGAACCTCGTCCGTCAGCGACGGGCCGAGATTCAGTTGACTGAGGTCGCGCGCGACAAACGGGCCGATCGGGCGACGCGTCAGACGCCAGAAGCGTTCCATGTTCGGGCTGCCCCTACGGCCCGCCGTTGCCGCGGTGGCGGCCGTCTGTGGACGAACGGCATGCGTGTGACGACGGGTCGTCGGGCGCACCGTGGTCGTTGGTTTTGTTGTTGTCGTCGTCGTCGTGGTCGTGGTCGTGGCTGAACGAAGTGTTTCTTCGTCATTTCAAAATAGTTTTTTTTTCACTGCATGTTAGTGGTGGAGTGTTTTCAATGGTGAACTGTTGGAAACAGATACAGAAACACAGTTTGCAAGATCGCGGTTTCTGAAATCCACCAAATCCTGATCAAAAGGAAACGTTGCCCCTCCGGTACGCCAAAGAGGTCGCTTCGAATCGTACATGAGGTTTCAAAAATTCCAAAGCAAACAAAAATCCACCAGGAGTTAAAACCAACTACCATCTCCGAAGACCTCACTCACTCGTCGTTGTCGTCGGCGTTGTGCGCGCGTGTTTCGCGCAACAGTCCGGCGGCGGCGGCATTTGCTTCCGCGTGGGACAGGCGTCGCTGATCTCGCGCGTGTAGTCTCGTTGGCAAACGTCGTTCGCTTCGTTCAACAGGTGGATCGGACGACCACCTTGCACGATGTGGTAGCCGTCCTGCGCGCAGACGAGCGGGTTTTCTGCGCGCGAACAAAATCGAAACGGTTTTTTTGTGTCATCGAAGCGATGGTATGTTTCGCAATAACGCTGCTTGATGAGCGATAAGAATTGGGTTGGTTCTTCTGGCTTCTTTCTCCTTGGTCCTTTTGCCCAATGCGTAAAAGCGTTTTTTTTTGTTAGTCACATAATTCTAACCAGGGTGCTGTTTGTTTGCAAAGTTATTTGGTTTACTATTTTGATTATCGACAAACGGCTCATGCTTGCGGGCAAAAATGCTGATCAAACATTCTCTGTTTCTCCACGTAGCGTCGTACCTTGCAACAACACGGTCACGTGACTGCTTGCGGCGAGCGCACCGGGTTGAATTACCTGCAATAGCATCAAACGTTAATAAAATGCTGCAGTTTTAAGCAGCATAAAACGTGTAATGAAGCACAACAACAATTGCCGCGTAGTCAGTCCAGCTTTGAAAAACGAAACAACAAAAAGGCCAAGAGCAAACCTGAATTCTGTTAAAACTGAGATCAAGCATATGCAGGTTGGCGAGATGACTGAACGACAACGGTTGCACCAGTCGAATGTTGTTGTTTGCCAGAGACAGTTGACGCAAGAATGGGACTCCCTGAAAACGCAACTATCCTTCCAGAAACGTCGTTCTGGACCGGCAGGTCTGACCGGAATCTGACCGGAATTACAAATAGAAGTGTCCAAACATCACTGACACATAACAAAAGAAATCCGGCAAACCACTTATTAAATAAAAAGAGCATAAATTAAGAGCATAAAACATATAGACTTAAAATCAGCATAAAATTAGAAAAAAACAGCAAACGGATGAAACAAGGGACAATTTCAGGGAACACTGGCGAAGCAGAAGAACTTGAGCCTTGGTTTACCACAATGTTTTCCCAAAAAATGTTCTCTTTAGGTTTCTCAGTTCGAATGTGCGTTCAAACCTGAAACATTTGCGGGTTGATGGCCGATAGGCAGTTCTGCGCCAGTAGCAACAACAACAGTGGCGTATTTGAGAACGCACCCGGCGAAATGTCTTGGATGGTGTTTCCTAAAAGCGAATGGAAATAAGTGTGGTTGGGATCGACAGCAATATTTTAGTTTCACAAATCATCCAGCTATATTTTTCAAAAAACCAAAAACCGTCACAAACTAAACAAAAGTCCACACAAACAAGCTTTTAAAAGTAACCTTCAATATTCAGCTGCATCAAGCGTTCCAGTCCCGCGAACGCGCCACTGGCTAACTCGGCGACGTTATTATAGCTCATGTCAATGATTTCCAATTGTTCGAACTGCTGCAATGCGCCGGGCACCACGCTGTTCAAATGGTTGTGGTCAAGGAACAGGTAGCGCAGTTGTGGGACGCTGTTGCCGATGCCGCTGAAAGGTTGCAAAAGTTATACAAGGAAATCAATCAATAAGTCAATCAATCATTCGATCAATCAGTCAATTAATCAATTAAAAAAACAATCAAACAATCAACCAATCAATCAATCAACCAACCAATCAACCAATCAATCAATCAATCAATCAATCAATCAATCAATCAATCAATCAATCAATCAATCAATCAATCAATCAATCAATCAACCAATCAACCAATCAATCAATCAATCAATCAATCAATTAATCAATCAATCAATCAATCAATCAATCAATCAATCAATCAAATAGTTCACAAACCGTTCAATAGCACCGATTCTATTTCCGCCCAATTTCATCATCATCAAATTTGGCAACTGAACACCCTTCATTCCGGCAAGCGACTGAAGCTGATTGTGCTGAATGTGTAGGCCGAGCAGTGACTGAAAAAAATTGAGAAATAAAATGCCTTTATAGTTTTGCTCCTATTTACTGATTTCAGAAAAACACTTAGGAAAGTTCACTCACGTTGAATCCCATGAGCGCCTCATATGGAAACTGCTCAAGACAGTTGTTATCAAGGATGAGCGACTGCAGGCTGTCTCTGAAAACTTTCTGCAGATGATTTTGTGCTTTTTGGTAATCCAAGTACTACCACAAATTAGTTGGTATTTTGAATACAAAGGTATGCAACCCATTTTGCTTGTATCCAAACGTTTCTTACTTGATATCCGTGAACGCAGTTTTAGCCATCTGACAGATTTGATTGCACGCCAAATTCAGTTCGATCAAACGACTGTTGTTCTTGAATACGGGTGCCTCAATGTTGGTGATTTCATTGCACTTCACGTTCAACACTTGCAGATTTTGAAGGTCTGCAATGAAAAGGTTTCTCATTATCAATGGCCAATTGACCCGTGCCTACGGTCCGGATTGGAAAGCAACTGCCAGCAAGTTACAACGTGCTATAAGGTACACTGCATCAAACAGTTACCACCTGATTGATTCGGTTCCCTGTTATGTTTACCAGTTATACCCGTTGCGTTTTTGAGCATCCTGATGTGATTCACTGTTGTGAGCAATAAGCCAATTCCCGTTACTTTAAAAAAGCTTAGCAAACTGGGTGGTGCGCTTCCAAAACTGTTAACCACTCTTCCATTTGTAATCGAAAAATTTATCATTTTTTTCTCACAAAAAAACTCAATTTAAGTTAAGTTAAGCGACCCTTTGTTGCTGATTTTGCTACTAAACCATTTCGAGCAAAACAAACAGCTCACCCATGATAGCGTCCGTTGGCACGTGTTTCAGTCGATTGTGCGACATCGACAGACTGACGAGCGTGTGTTCGAGACCGCGAAACGCGTCCGGGTGGATCGCTTGTATGCGATTGTGGTCCATGTTCAGTTTCTTGATGCGCATATTTCGAAACGCGTGCGGACCGATCTGTAAAATGGTAAACTTAAGAATATTCAAAAATGTAAAAAAACGATGTTAAAAAACAACAACCGAACAATAGGATCTTCTTACAAAACAATTAGTGCCACAAAAGAACTGGGGACCAATATAAAGCCCGTTTCTCCGTTTTAAAAATGAAGATGCACTCAAACATTTGTGGTAACTGTGATATCACTGTTCTTGCAGTGTGTATGAGACCAGTTTTATGCGACCGAAGGTTTTCCGAAATGTTCCGGTTACTCAACAATTTGCTGAGTTATTTGTCGAGTTTATTATACAAATATGTTTCTGCTAGTGCACTAAACGGACCTCAATGATATTCGCCTCCTGGATGGTGAGCTCACGGATCTCCGTCTGCACCGTTTTCAGTCGCTCCACAGTCGCCGGACCGTCCGGCCCGACGCATTTGATCACGGCGCCGTCGACGTACGCGTAACAGGTGCATGCTGATGATCGCATGGAAAAACGCTGTTGTTATTGGCAGTACAGATTTGAGCCAGCGCTGATTGGTCAACGCTATCGGATTATTCGTTCAGAAAAGTTTAGACTCGCTGGCAAAACTCGGAACTCCGAGTTTTGAATGCTTTTGTAGTGTGCAGGAAAGGCTTAGCGAGTAAAATGCCGGGTAGAAAGAATAATGGAAATTCTCTTGAAGAACCATGCTGAGTGGCGGTGCACAGAAAACGTTCTTTCGGTTTTCCACAGTAGAATCACTTGTGGCAGTGACTGAATGTGTCTGCCGGATTTGGAATCGGTCACTCCCGTCCCGTGTGCTATTTGAGGAACCAGCCAACCAGCGCATTCAAACAATAATTGAAATCAAGAGCCAATCAACTTCTTTAATGCGCCCGTACCAGTGAGATTTGTTGACAGGAATGGCGGACAATAAGCGTAGACGGATGGAATCAACAGCATCAGTATGAGAAACATTTTATTTTTTTTCAAATTTTTCGCACTTTGTTATGTAGCTGATTTAATCTGAAAATAAAACGTAACAGACAGAAGAACATCGAGAAGTACTCTTCAGTTGAAAAAAAGGCAAAGACGCAATAGCCTGGCTTGCGCTGAAATAATATACCGACATCCGTTGAAATAAAACCAATCAATAAAGGAATTTGAAAAATGCAACTTTGACGTTTTTTCTCCATACCTAAATACGTGAAGCATATGTTGTCTCGAAAGTGTGACTCAATTTTGTTGTCAACGAATGAAAACCGCGGTACTAAAAAAGCGCGAGTGAAAAAAAGGCGTAACCTCAACCACTTGGCAATTCCATGATAAAAATGATCTGAAAAAACGGAATTCAAAGAAAATCCATTCATTGTACTCTAGAAAACAAGTACGCGGAAACTTTCAAAAAAACAGTGACGTGACGCAATAAACGCTTGTAAGGTAAGCGCATGTGCGTTCATGCGTGCATTTTTTTCTCCAAATCGTGTAAAGTGTTCTCGAAAAAATGGATGTTTATTTTCTGAGGTCAATCCACGTATGTTGTTTCTGCCTGTTTTTATCTTTTGCGATATATGCAATGTACAAAACACGACACGGCATATTGCGGAATGATACTTGTTATCTGTACATGCGTTGTACAGAGCTAATCAAGCGCAGTTAACACGACGATATCATCCAAAACGTGGATTTAAAAAAAATGTAAATTGCGCTCACAAAATGCACCCTTTTGCGGCAATTTTGACATGATTTTTTGTACCAGTACTGATTTGCTGCATTCGAATTTTAGACCCGCTAATTCGTTTCATCAGTGTGTTTTTATCCATCTGTGAAGATAACATAATGCTGCAACATGATGCGTGACATGAACAAATGTGCAATCACAATGTACTTTTTCAACCACCTAAACCGGACCGTACTTTAACAAATCCTCTGCGTTATCCATTTTTTTCTCGTTTATCCATTTCATGCTCAATGTAGTGTCAGTGAAGCACACGCTGAGATGTGCTGCTAATTTTTTTCTGTATATCTTCCCTTCAACAGATTGTATTTTGCATGGTTGACGGCCTTGACATTTCGCTTCCACGATGCGATTTATTTCAAACTTGTATATAATTACAACTGCGTATGTGAGACGGAGCAAAAATGCTTGCGATTTCGGTGAGTTCGGCGTTTGGAGTTAAACACATACTCTGGGTTGGTTTGTTTGTACCTGACGACTGGAGACGTACGTCGATGTACAGTGTACGTCAGGTATGAACGGTAGTATGCAATAACACGAGACCTAAAGTGACGTGACGTGCTGTACATGCACACGTCTGCATGAACGGTACGGTAGTACGCAATAACAAGGGACCTAAACTGACGTGACGTGACGTGACGTGCCGTCTGCGCATACGTCAGGTATAAACGGGCCTCAAGAGGTTGGTTTTTTGTTGGTAATCCTGTGTCTAACCGCTGCTTCTGAAACAATCAGCCAATCAAGCCCATTCGCGAGCGAAGCGGAGCGGAGCGGACAGCGGATGCATTTTTAGATATTAATATCAGCCTAGGCGGGCGAATCGAACAGCCCGCAAAAATGTTCAAATTCAGGTTCAAGCGGGAGATTCAAATGCTCAATGCGAGATGGTCGAATGCTGTTCGGCCACTTGTGACGTCACGTGCAGTTGTAGACAAAATATACAATTACCCACCAACGAAAACAGAAACTCTGTCGACAAAATCAGGAAAAAAGCAACGATATAGATGAAATGTGTAATTTTTGTTGTTGGAACTCTTTGTAGAACTAGAGGGATTTTCAAACGAAAGTAAAAAAACAGTAAAATGTTTCATTAAAACAGTTAGTTCCCAATGAGCGAACAATTTGAAAAAAAAAGAATTAAATTGATCAATTGAACAAAATTGAACACCTAAACTGTGACAAAATGTACACTAATGGATCACAAGAAGCCGCTCGCTCATTTTTTCCAAAATGGGTACGCTCCATGGTAGCCGTAACCTCCGAAGTACGGATGAAACCCTCCTGGGTATACATAGGCGCCCCCGTAACGATAGTGACCCTTGTAGCGGTGTGGGTAGTAACGGCGCGGGGCTGCGTAGCCTCCGAAGTACGGGTGGTACCCGTAGAATGCGGTACCGACTGAAAAACAGAGCTGTCGATGTTGTTTAGGTTTTACCATTGGAGCAACTTCTCAAACAGAAACCACTTGCGAAAACGACTGTGAGTGTTACAACACGTTGTTTCAGACTAGGACTAACCGCAAAAACCACCCTTATGCAATAACCTTGACAATAACCGAAAAAGATAAAAATAAATCAAAATCAAAATAAACATATGAAACCAACCGGCAATCATTGCTGCTAACATAGCAAACAGCACCAATGATTTCATCTTGTATCTGATAGTTGTTGATGTCAACCGTTGTCAGTTGTTGAAAGTGAGATTTAAAAAATGTTGAATGCTAGTTTCAAGCATCGAACCTCTATTTATACTAGCCTACTTCCAGGTGGTTGTTCGTGTGTTAGTTTGTTTGTTCTCGCAGTTTCGTAAATGCAGTTGTTTTTCATTCACATTTTTTGAAATTAACATGTTTTGCAAAAGCAAGCTTGAAAGAACCACCGTCCATTTACACATCAGCGTAGCTGTTTTTTCCGATTGAAAATATCGACGTGCCTCGTTGAACAACCCTGTTTTTCTGACCGTTCAACATTGAGAAAAGTTTATTGAAGAATTTTTCGTTCATTCACTTTTTATTCATGCAGAACAATTTCACTTTGATTTTGTTTTGAAAAAGATGAAGAAAGGTTTTTTCCTTTTATTATTACGCCACACCGAGTGACATGTTCAAAAATATCACTTCATTAGTGCTGCAAAATGAAAGATTTTTTATTATTGTTGAACAATCGTTTAACGCATGGTTAAAAAACAAAAAATGAAAATAGAAAAGTGTGTAGCCAGAAACTTCACACGCGCTGTAATACATTTCATAAACGACCAAAATAAAGGCTTTTTTGTACCAATTTAAAACAAATTGTTGCGGCGGCGTCCTAACACACCTCAAACAGAAAAATTTGTCATGTTTAGTTTGATATCCTACATCGCATCTATACAAAAACACAGATAGCCTATTATCAGCAAATGACAACAATTCTAAATTCAATGGTTATCAACAAACACATGAATCACTTATTGCCGCAGGAAATATGTCGTGAACATTTGGGCCGCTGACTCGACGTCGTAGCCTGTTCGGGTAAAAAAACCATTTGTCCGCTTCTTTAACCAGACTACGGTTTTATTAAGTAGTATAAAAAGTAGTACAAGTCGCTCTGACAAAAAAAAACTGGGCTGCTAAATTGACTCGTAAAGATTGGCCACGAAAGCTGCTTCTAGCCTTTAGTAGCCGACCCTACGCATTCATGTGATGGAACACAATAAGCAAAGCTGTTTAGCGCGCTTCACGTACAGTTAAGCGTTAAGTTAAGTTGAGCTTAACGTTAAGCGCGCTGTTAAACATGTTCAGTATACTTTAGCACACAATTTAGTACGTGTGTTTACACTGTGTTTTAAGCGAGTAACCGGCTCGGGCTAACCAGTCAAATTGGCTAATCAACCGGTTAATTGGCTAACCGGCTAACGAGGAAAAAACGTACGTTCCGGCTGGACGAAGCAAACGCCACAAGAGCGCGGGCACATGCGCTGGATCAGTTTGATGGTCACGTATTTCAGATTGTTGCACTTGCGACACGCCACGCAACACTGCGCCGAGTCACCATCGGTGCAACCCTGGAGCACTCAGAAAGCAGAGGCCATGAATTGCGCACATTTGTCAGAACTTTGGTAGCACCAAGAATGGCAAATGTTCGGCGGCCCCGTTTTGTGAGGTGCAGGCAGCCTCTGTTTTTGACAGGCAGACTGACACATTTTTGGAGCGATATACACCAACACCGCGCCCAGTTTTTCGCAGTGACACGTGACATTGACAAAAACAAACAGCGATCGTGATCGTGACAATTATTTCTGATGTTAGCAAACGCTGTATCTCTCTCGTGTCGCCGGAATTATTTTTTTCCTGTCACGCCTCGGCCTTTCTTGTTAAAAACTCGCCAATAAACACAAGCACCCACTCACACTGCCGAACTCAAGCTCGTCCACCAGAGCACTGAGACAGATCGGCGCAAGCTGTCTGCACAGATCGGACTGGTCTACGCAATCGCTTGACTCTCCGCAGGTTGCCGCGGCCAGTTGCTGTTCGATTGGTGGTGATTGCAAAGCGGCCGCCATTTTCGACCGCGGCTCTCGACGTCTCGCTTTGCTCGCCGATTCACCACCGCCGCCGTCCACGCAATCCGGCGAATTCGGAGTGGCGGTACAATCGAGCGATTGTTCGTGTTGGTCAGTGTCGGCATCGGCAGGACTAGGAGTTGTGGGTTCAGGACTAGGAGTTGTGGGTTCAGGACTAGGAGTTGTGGGTTCAGGACTTGGAGTTGTGGGTTCAGAACTAGGAGTTGTCGGTTCAGGACTAGGAGTTGTGGGTTCAGGACTAGGAGTTGTGGGTTCAGGACTAGGAGTTGTTGGTTCAGCACTAGGAGTTGTAGGTTCAGGACTAGGAGTTGTTGGTTCAGGACTAGGAGTTGTTGGTTCAGGACTAGGAGTTGTTGGTTCAGAACTGGGAGTTGTTAGTTCAGGACTATTAGTAGTGGGTTCAGGACTTTCGTTAGATGGCTGGTCTGCCGTTTTGACGGCTGTTTTTTTCACTGGTTTCACTGTTGGCGGTCTGCAAGTGTTTTGGAAAAATTGTGCTCAGAAGAAAAGTGACTCGCATGCATCAATGCGCCACGCAAAAAAAACGCAGAAACCCCCGCGTACGGTGTGGTGGTGGTCTCGTCAGCAAGCGTCGTTGCGAAACTGCCACCGCCCCCGTAACCCGAAATCGATCTGCGGCCACTTGCTCCCGGTCGTGTCTTCTTCGCCAGCCATGCTGCCCGTTCTTCGTCGCTCAACTCTTCCAACTGTAAACATTTTCTGGCGGCTCTTCTCCGAAACCAGTATCGTAAAGACTTATCCCCAGATATATAAGGTCTCCATATATAAATTTGAGAATCAAGTGGGAGGAGGTCTTATAAATTAGGAAGTCCGGGCTTTATAAACGGGGCGGGATTTCGAGCGAGTCAAAATTTTTAATTTTTTTGGTATCCCACCGTGTGACACACTGCCCACTTTTGGTGGGGGTCTTATAAGTGGGAGAAACCTTACGGTATATATCACGCATATTGCAATTACAATTACGCTCCACATTGCCACACACACACGAAAACATTCCATGCTGCGATAATCAGAATCCAAACCTCATAGGTGTCGTTGCGAAACGTGCACCGACGCACCGCACCATCAGCAAACTGCTGCGCCGCATTATGACCGATGTTTGTACCGTTGTACTGGCAACCTTTCAAAATTGTGTACAAAACCAACGTTATGTTTGTTCAACTGAAGATCAACAAACATCCAATCTCTGAACATCACAAATCGTTATCATCACCCATTGGCACAATGTACGTGTATCCATCCTCGAACCAACAGTAATACCGAATGTTGTCTTTAACAGGCAGGTATTGATAGGCGTTTTTTGGACCGTCCTCGCTCGCACACTGCGTTCTGCCGATTCCGCCTGGAACACCAATTGGAATTGGTTTTGATGTTTCATTAGTGCTTGTTGTTGGTTGTTGGAGCTTTCAGGCGATGTTTTTAGCCAGGGCTAACCCAGAAAAGCGTCGATTAGGGTGCCTATACACACCCCTCGGCGGAGCTCGATCCCCCAAACGATACCCCAATAGTCCAACGCGATACCACCAGGCCACGAGGGTGACACTTTGTGGCTTGTTGGTCTGTTGGGGTTAAAAAGTCCTTTGTCTGTCAGTATTCTGTCAATCAATCAATCAGTAGTCCTCTTGCCGCATCAGCCACCATATCAATCAGCGGTTCATTTCCTTGCAATCGAAACATTTTTTGCAAGAAGCCCACCAACATAAAATGAGTGCCAAACAAACCTTTTGTTTCAACGCCCCGGTATATGCCATCACCATCCGGTTTGCACCACCACCAAGTGTCCTCCACTGGTATGACGCGATCCTTCAAAAGACGATACATGCTGCCGTCGCCGAAGAAATCGCCGCAACCTGTTTTTATTTATTTTTTGAATTTTCAACCATATTGAACACAAATTCAAATTTACAAGCAGCACTTTTGATTAGCATTATCAAACATTCGCTCTGGCATAGATTGCAAAAAAGCACAGACCTTTCAATACTGGCTTCGACTTGTTTCCGCGGTACTCACAAGTGAACCACTGCTTGTTTTCCGCGTCAACCCATTGCTCTTTCAGCTGGTGCTCATTACCATCGTCGTCCACGCAAGGCTCAACTGGAACAAAACGCTTTCACGACAGTTTTTTTACGGGTTGCCACATTGTTTTCTAATACAAGGATTTCATTCATTGTTTAGTTTATTTTTTGCACCATATCATTTCTGTTTTTTATAGTTCACCTTCCACAAAACTGCATTTCGTGTTTGAGATACGCTTGCAGATGTACGTCTTGCCGTCCGCCGCGGCGGCCACTTTGTTCACGCCAATCGTGCGATTCCCGAGAATGCACCCTAAAAGAAGCCTATAATGAAGTAACGTAGGAAAAGCTTCACAGAAAAGCCAGTGAAAGAAAGGCAGAAACTGTCAAATGAACCCTCTGCATGTGCGGCGTATGTCTCCGCCTCCTCCTCCCAGTAGCACCGCATCAACGTGCCGTCGCCAATTGTGTCGTTGTCACTTTGCTCCTCGTCGTTTTCAATCTGCCACTGTTCCCCTTCGTCGTGCATTGTGTTGTTCATCCAACAGCCGGTCACTAATTTAATAAAAGCATTTTATTCTTGTGGACTTTACAAAGTTTTCATAATCATATTTCTTTATAAAAACGATTTATAGCAGCAAACTGCGAACGATATGAGAGTTTGTGATACAGGAAGTTGCTGCATTTTTGAACTGTTAGTTGTCTGACAAACTCGTGGACTCGAGACACAAACACTGAACATTGAGAAAATCTACTGAACAAATTACTGAACAATCGACAATTTTCCAGTAATTTATTCCAGCAGAGACGTTCTCCAGTGACGATACTCATCTTATGTATATACAGTCCATCTGGAAAATATATGCAACAACACGACGTAATGACCAACCAATCAGCGCTGAGAATTGCTATGACCAACCAATCAACTAGTTGTATATTTTAGCGAGATAGACTGTAGGCAGTCAAAATCAGCAACATTACCATCCAAATAATGTTTGTGCAACAGTCCGTCCGCCTCGTGCTCACACTCGACAAGCACCCCACTCGGCTCCATGTATTTTTCCCCGTCGTCCAACAGCGTGCCGTCGTCTGATCGACAGTCTGAATTGCCGTTTTTTTAATGTTGGTCCAAATTTTCAGAAACCCAACACTTGCCCCGAAGGCCTGTCCTGTCCTAAAAGCTGACCCCAACACCTGTCACAAAAATGACCGTGTGTCCTGTCAGGTCAGGTGGCAGGAAAATCAGCGTGCCTCGTTCGCAGAAATGGCAAGGACCGCTGGCTCTGTAGAAGCGTTCAGTCGTCCCCATGCAGCCTTAGACCAAAGCCATCGGAGTCTGGCCTCCAGGGCGGGGGGCGGGGACAACAAATTTAAAAAACCTACTGATTGGTTCGTACGCTAGTGCACGGTGTTTCCTCTTCCAGAAGCACCGGTACACGAAATGCACGTCCGTGTGCTCCTCGCCCGGTTGAATGGTGGCGTGGTCGTCCGATACACATTCTGCAAGACTCGCTTCGTTGAAAAAGGGTTTTTTTGCAAAAAAGCGAATACCCTATAACCATTACAGCGTGATTTCAGGTTTTATTTTCCGACAATCCGCGCGCAGCGAGCGATTCGTGGTGCGAGTTGATCGAGTACTGCAGTGGCTCAGAACGCCCAAATTTACTTGAGGTTTACCACGCACGTTGACATCACCGAAAATAGAGCGCGGTCCGCAGGCCAAGCAAAATTCGATGAAGATTTCATATTTACAATGGGAAAAACGTTCACTTTTACAGAGGACAACCACTTCAATTTTTGAGGAATTGGAAAGTTCCGGTCCGTATGGTACCCCACACCCTCGCACGGGCTCTGGAACTTACCTATTGGTCGTTTGCCACGATGGCGCCGCGACGTTTTGTAGCACTCATAGCGAATATACCCTTCTACAAACGTTTCACCGACCGTGCAATCCACGGAATCAGCAAATTCAGCAAAATATGCACAAATTATAAAGATAGTGGACAGTAAAAAGCGATTCATGTTTAATTTTTCCCTAACTTGACTACGATGACACCCCGGTGTTCCACCTACTGCGGAGAGGGTAACAAAATGAATTTTCGGGTTTTTGTTTCGGTTTATTCACAGATATTAAAAAATTATGTATTTTTAATGTGTTTCAAGATTATGCAATGTTCGTAACATATGTGATTTAATTCAGTTTGAAAAGTTTCGTCCCCGCAAACGGTTCAGCAACAAACACATAACGGTCAGAGAAATTTTATGTGATTTTCCATTTTGATGTGACTTTCAGTTTAGATGTGATTTGCTATTGTTTTTGATTACCCCGTATTCAAATTTTATTATTGATATGCAACAGCTGTATTTCATAACCATGATATTGAAATACACCGGACCGGAACAAAATGTTAGCATTTGCAAAATTCTCACAACAAAAATTACTGGATTGCTATGCGGCATGTGGTGTTTCAATTATTTAGTTTTTTATCCTTTTTGTCACGTCACCATAATGCCACTGTGGTTTCATTTATATCTCTGATTTCTTTTCTTTTGCTTAAAACACAAAAGCAATACCGTATTACCTCTATTAAACCCCCCCCCAAATTAACCCCCCCCCCAAAATAAACCCCCACCCCCTCGACAAGTTTCCAAATAATCCCCCCCCCAAAATAATCCCCCATGGGGGATTATTGAAACCTGTTTGAAACACATACCCAGCGAATTCAGTGCTGGTTGCAGTGAAAATGATGAAATTGTGCTACCAAAGGCCCCAAATGGATGAGTTAATGGTAATTTCATTACAAAAGGCTGTTGTAAAAGGAAATTTCTATGTAGAGTAGAAGTTTCTGCGACTTCCTTCCTGCCATGGAAGGTATTTTTGCCATTTTGCGCACTCCTAAAAATGGTTTCCAAATACCCCCCCCCCCCCACCAAAAAAAACCCCCCCCCCCCCAAAATAAACCCCCACCCCCAGAAGTCGCTGAAGAAATAAACCCCCATGGGGGTTTATTAGAGGTAATACGGTATACGAACTTTTGTTTACATGATTACGATTACACCAGCGAAAATAAATCCGCTATAGAACACCATGATAGTAATGGTGTGGTAAAGCAATTAGGGTTCAACAAATGAAGTTTAACAAAGACGAAATCAAAAAAAGCACAATGCACCTAAGTCAAATATGCCGTCAAAAAACGTCTAAAGTTCACAACTCTGAAAACAGTCGATCAATCTCTTGCTTCATCCGGTGCCACCAGGCCTCGGCGCGTTCCGCCGTCTCTTCCACGAACTCGTTAATGTCTTGCTGCTCTTCGGAGTCGAAAACTCGTGGCGGTCGAAAAAAGAATGGCAAAAGCGGAAAACTTGTTCGCGCACTCTCTGGTGACTCTGTTGTTGTAGTAGTGCTTGTTGTTGTTGTTGTTGTTGTTGTTGCTAATAATTCTTGCCAGCCGAGGACCGAATCAATGTAATGGATCATGCCATCGGTTGCCGCGATGTTCTCAATCACGATGTTGGCGTCACTTTCACCGAGCTGAACGGCGAAACCTAAGAAAATTCTTTTTTTTCGAAATTCTTTTTGTCACTTGGAGACAGACAATTTTGCTTTTTCGGGAGTTGTCCTTATTGGGCAACTCTGTACCAAAGTGAATGGATCAAAGGCGGTAAGGGACACAGAACGATCCCAATAGTGCTTTCTTGTGCCCAGTGCTGTTTTGTTTTCTCAACGGCCTATGCTTCGCACTGTTATTTAAATGGATTCAATCGCCTCCACTGCACCGATTTCGCCATTTTTCACGAAGTGAAGTTCTCGGTTGGACTCAGCTGACGCAAGTGGCAGGTCATGGCGAGTGGTTTCGTCGAAATCGTCGGTCATAACAGCGCCGTTATTCGGTGCAACGTGCAGCCGTAACAACTGTAATTTTGAAAACAAAGGGAAAGCCACTGAGAAGAATGAAGAAAACATAACTGAGCTTTTGGTGAGCTCTAGGCGGTAACCCAGTGGCAACTCATTTGAGCGTTAATAATTGTTCTTGATGTATGTTTCGTTTTGTGTTCACAGAAACAATTTATTAAAAAAATGAAGGAAAACGTTCTGATGGTTTTCAAATTTATAAAGGAGTACACACCTTTTCTAGTGCGACGTTGTCGTGAAGGAGTTTTTGTCGCACGTTAGGTGGTATTGATTGGAACGCTGAGTCGATTGGCGCAAACAGAGTGATCATCTGTGATGTGTTGGTGTTAGCCGCCCACAGTTTGTCAACAGCGTTGCTGTTGTGCTGATTCAGATCTTCCATTCGATGCATGTATTCCAGTAGAATGCTGTGATGGAAATTTTCTTTATTTTATTGGAATTATTTTATTTGAACAGAATCCGTTTAAGCACGACCGTGCAAGTCAGGCTTTAAGCGCTGTGTTGAAAAGAAAAATGCTAGAAATTAAAAAAAAAACATTTTAATCATCAGAAAACATGTGACATACCTGCACAAACTGCTGGCTTCGAGTGTTTCAACGACGTTTTTGTCAACCACTGCAAGAACACTGTCCACCAAATGAACCACTCCATTTTGCACTGGGATGTCCGTTTCGGAGAGTTCCGCCCACACGGAGCCGCGAGGAAAACAGCCTTGTAAACCGTGAGCTGTACTGATTGCGTACGCTGAAAATTCTGATATGAAAACGAATTCCTTGCAAAACTGATGAATTGAACGTTTTGAAAATCTATACACCTCTATTTGGAATCTCTGGAAGCACACGAACTTTTATGCATGCCATTGATGTGGGCGTTTCGAACCGAAATCGTCAGTTCATTGTTCTCTTTTATGATCAAGTCGTTATCAACAGTCGGTTCACATTGCAACGTTTTTATTGGCCGTCCATTTTGTGCGGTCAGCCAGGAATCGATGAAATTTACCTGATTTCCCGATGAAACGTGTGCTAATATAACCTGAAAAACGGTGTTTTGGAGAAGATTTCGCAATCTTTCAAAAAGAGGGCTTCTTCAGTTCTTCAATCAATCAGTCGGAATCGGGTAATAGCTACAAAAATTGAAAAACCGTTTGTTTTCAACACTGACATTCCGATTGAATTGCGACGCAGGCATCAGTTTCGCCAACGCCTTGTTGGTCGGAATGAAGAACGTGCGATAGCCGAATTTGTGTCCGGAAGTGCTGTCGTAAATCGAGTGCGCGATTTCCGGCTCGCGTTCCAGCGCCTGGTGAAACTCTCTGAAAACACCGCTTTTGAATTGAAATTGAATTATCCAAGTCAAGTTTCACGCTCATTATCTCCGAAATGTCCGTTAATAAAGCCGGTTCTCTAATTCAGCTCGTTTTTTATGTTTCACTGAAGACTTTTTCATATTGAAAAAGTATGCACGGAACAGTGCGGAACCGGACTTAGTCCGATATTAGATGCAAAAGTCGGTTAAAACTAAACAACCGTTCAACAAAACCTCAGATTCATATTATCGTAGAGTCGTTCGCCGAAGTTGCGCGTATCGGCGACTCGCAGGAACGCAAGAGCAGAACCCCTGAAGCCGCGATTCCCGATCGGGCTGCACAGCTAAACAGTTTTTTTTATTATTGCGTGATTTTCGGAATATTGAGAACAAAATTGCAAAATCGATTAGATTTGTGTTTGTTGAATAAGTAATTGAAAAAAAAACGAAAACTGACGAACTTTGTAGAACGGTTTATAGCTCTTGGAGAAATCTGGTCGCGCACTATCACACAGGACGCCGCTGTTTATGTAGGTCTGAAATTTGGAGAAAAAATATTTTGTTTGTCCCAAGGAGATGAGTCAAAGTACCACCACAATATTGTTTTAAAGTATACCGTACGTTATTTTTGAAATTTTTATCCCCCATTTTTTGATTAAACGTACACAATTATCATTTTCCTTGGTGAATTGTCGAACAAAAACCGGTCCTCCAGTGACAGTTCGAAACGTGCCCAACGTTTGATGCACATTGTTTGTCTCCAGTTCCTCATAGCTGTTGGCCATTACTGTAAGAGCACAGTTTCAACGATTAAACATCTTGTAAAGCAAAAGCAATAATGCAGGGATTTCAGACACATCAATCACAACGCTTCCTTAGCAATTAGCATCCAACATTCCCATTTCCTGATGAAGGAATACGTCGATTTCACGATGTCGATTTTTTGCACGATACATGGGATCTTTTTACCCAGCAGACGTACTCAATTTTCGGGACGTTTTCACATGGGATGTGTACTTTCTTTGGACGTGTTCCTTCATCGGGCGGTTTTCTCTTTGCGTGGTTTCCCTTTGGACATGTTTGTTCTTCGGACGACTTTTCTCTTTGGACGGTTCTCTTTTTGAACTGTTTTTTTTCGCACCTGTGCTGTCTTTTTGATGTGTTTCTTCTTTGGACGCGTTGTCTCTTCGGACATGTTTCACAATCCAAGGCTGTGGGCGGCTGTGTCATGCCGCCGGTCACTAAAATCGGAGTGGCCAGCCGGTGGAGAGGGTAGAAGGGACACCTTTGCTGGGATCTCTGCTGCAGATGCTTTTTTGGCATACCAATATGCGACAACAGCAGCTTTCGGTCCATATTCAGCAATTTCGAATGTCTGTCAAAGACGTCATCGATCGGTGGAAACACGCTCAACGGTCGCGTGAAGTTTTGCAAATACGCAACGCACCGCGAGTAGCCGGCACACCAGTGCTCAGTAAACTGAAAAAATGTCCGGAAATGAACGATTTATTACCGAAAAATCTTGCATATAAGGTCTTTTTATGTAAATTTGAAAATCAAAAATTTCTGATAAAAGTGGAATTTTTTGTGTGACAACCTTCTAAGTGGGAGGAGGTCTCATAAAGCGAACATTAGGAAGCCGGGCATTATAAACGGGGTGCGATTTTGATCAATAAGACCAATTTTTGGTTTCCCGCCGTGTGACACTCCGCCCACTTTTTGGTGTGGTCTTGTAAGTGGGAGAAACCTTATATGCAAATCAACCAATTTGTATGGTGGTTCTCTGCATTTCGGCCTGGCCAACATCATATGCAGAAGAGGGGTGGCCTCATCAGTGATGTGCCCCTCTTGAACCAGTTGAGTCATAAAAGCTTGAGTAGTGGGCTTAGTCAATGAAAATAAAATGAACAAAACAATACAATATCGATACAACAAGACTTTACGGTGTGTACTGTATGTAGTACTGAACCTCCATGAACCGATTTCGAGCTGAAAAAAGTTAAAAATAATGAACTCATTAAAAAAAAAAACGTTTTTTTCTGACTTCCTGCAAATCGTTTTGCATCTGCAGTTCGCTCCAGGGTGAACTGACGACGCTGGAAGCGAACAAGTTGACTAAAAAGATTCTCTGAGTAACAGCCAGTTGATTCATACTTGATTTTTTGGTGGAAATTGTGTTGTTCTTCGAAGAATTGTGTACGTGTTTTATTTTAGCGAGACCAAATAATGAAGTTGCACATGAAAAAAACATAAACATTAGACGTTCAATACAGTGTAAAAAACGTGTTTCAGATTCCACTTCGCTTGCAATAAATACTCAGAGAGTACGTAAAATATAACTTTTAAAGAAGGTCATGTCATGCCACGATCAATATGATGATCAAGTGCAAAGCAAAAAAATAACCGTTTTGTTCGACATATGCGTTCGTTTTTCTGTTTTCACTTTCATGTTTTTAACCAACAATTTTTGTTTGCTGATTGTGCGTTGATTGGTTGAATACGTCTGAGCTGAGAACAGCAAAACGCGTGCAATTTTGTTTCTATTTGCTGTATTTTCAGAAACGCAAAAACTCCAAATATTTCAATATTTGAGTCCACTTTCAAAAAAAAAACTGTTGTAATCTCTGAACTTGAGACATGTCGGCGCGGCAATACACGTTTTTACAAAAAAAATGCTCAATTTTTTGAATTATTGTTCACTTGGTGACATCAAAATCAAAACGCATACAACATAAAATCACGCGTGTGGGTGTGTAAAAAATTCAAATACGAGCACCAGACCTAAAACAACACACAATCAGAAAGATGTGTGACTTGAAATTTTGTTATTCAACACATTCTGAGATTACCGAATAGCCTGATCACCACCACAACGATGAGAATGATGCGCCTCGAGTTTGAAATGCCATTTATATTTTTACAATTTCTACCAGGATGAACAAAAATTAACACGGAGGTTTCTTGAACTTTTGTGTTGGCTTTCACCACTGGATGCACACAATACACTCCGTAAATTACATGACAAATATCATCGTTGAGGAATTGTCATTCTCCACCACGTGCTTCTTCCTGCCCCTGCGCAGTTTCAGAGAGTACTGCAAAATTACAAATCATATGCGCAACAAAAGTTCATTTTCACGAAGGCGAACATTTTATGGTGAAACAATGCATGATGTGCATGTAAACTAAAATACACATGTGTGGTGAATTTTCAGTTTCGGTGTGTGAGCATTTGACATTTTGCACGTTAAAAACAACAGTTGAAAATGTTCGGTTCAAAAAAATATTTTTAATGTTTTCAATTCATTCTATCAATTCTACATTTTTGTTGCAATCGAAAACGAATGACTTGATTTTTATTCACGTCAAAACTTTTCACGTTATCTGTGTACCATTTTTCAGTCTGCTCTTCAACGTTTGACTGATAAAAGAAAACATGATAGTAAGCAGCAACATTGCTGAGAACAACAATTTCGGCCGCAAAAGTTCCAAAGCAAATAATCGTTTCCAGAATGGCGTCCTGCTGGAAGATGATGGCAAAACATTAGAAAACGGCGGCCACTTCGTGGACAACAATCATTCAGTTTTCGATTCTGAATGCCAACTTCTCGCTAACTGTCGTCCGAATCCGGCGACACCGGCGTTGGCGACCACTCTGCCGTGGTGGCTCTGCGTGGCCTTCGGCCATTTTACGCCAATTTCGATGCTGTGGGTCGTTTACGGTGTTTCGTACTACATGCACTGGCCGGTCATTCGGAATGAGTCGATCACGTGCGACGACGATGAAACAGCATTCTTCCCGGCTGCCTCATGGCCAATCGGTGAGGTGATTTGTTTTTTTGTAATGAGTTTTTTCCTTTTTGCACTTTTTCTGCCTTTTTATCACTTTCTGTTTTCCTCTGTTTTTATTTCGCTCTTCTCTGACCGTTTTTTGCCGTTTATTGTCTCGTTTGTTCCGTTACATGCGCACAAGAAACGCGTTTACTGCTTTGCGGCATTGTGTGGTCCCTAAGGCGTCAAGTTGGTTTTGTTTGTTTTTCTGTCATGCAAAATGAATTTTTTTCTGAGTAGCATATTGTACAGGGTGAACCAAAAAAAGGTTCCAATTCTAAAATGCTCTCACTGGCGTGTGCTGAGGTGTTTAGAGCTGAAAATTGGAACACTATTAGAAAACAGTTGGAGGTTTTTTTGACCAAATTTTTGTCACGGTTTGTTGTCCCTGTCACTCACTACAGCAAAATATCTGGAAAATATGAGAAATCGACAAATGCTGTAAAATGCAGAGGGTTGATTTAGCTGTAACAAAAATCAAATGATGAACGTTGGTGACAACCCGAGTGTTCACAACACAAAAAAATATGAAAAACGCAATATGCACAAACAGTAGCTTGAAAATTCCGAATGCCGAATTGCATTTGAACAGTCTTTGATCACCCTGATGTTTCACTTCGAGTCTGAGTGTGCGTCAGCGGTTCTGCTCAGAACAGATGCAAATTTAACTTTCCAGAGGCAACTTGTTTTTCCTTTTTTAATTCACACAATTTGCCACTCTGATATTTTCACCACAGCAGACAAGTTGTTTTCTGCAGTGAAAGACGCAATTCCATTTTCAGTCTTTGCTGCCATCATGGTTAAGTGTGGACGGCAGAGCAGCGAGTCTGGTCTGCCAATTGGTGGGTGGTTCGGAAATTTTGTACAAAATTCAATTTGACCCCGCGTGACGATACATCAGTTCGGAAATCAGTTTATGAGCAAGATAAACAGTGAGATTCTGGATAACCATTGTTTTTTTGTCAAAAATTGCTATTTTTTGAAAATTACACTGTAAAAGTGAACTGATACGTGTAAGCAAAAAAATTAAATCCCAAAAAACCTCCCAAAGTGTTCTAACAGTGTTCAAAAATTTTGAGCTATGAGGTCCCTTTGTTACAGCAAAATCCTCCCTTTGTATTTCACAACATTTATCGATTTTTCATGTTTTTCAGATGTTCTGCTGTAGTGGAGTGATAGGGGCAACATACCGTAACAAAAATTTGGTCAGAAAAACCTCCAAATGTTTTCTAATAGTGTTCCAATTTTCAGCTCGAAACACTTCAGCACAAAACAGTGAGAGCATTTTAGAATTGGAACCTTTTTTTGGTTCACCCTGTACATTACTGTATGCCACAATTTTCAGGAGTCTACGAACCCCAGCGGTACATTTGGGCGGTCGGCTTGGTCCTGTGGCTGCCGTTCGGCTCTTGGTACATAAAAGCATAAAATATGCATTTTTTTGAATAATTTGAAATTCATCCAAAAAGGAAGACAGTTTTCAAAGCAGCACTGTGAAATCGTAAACAATGACTAAATTTGCTAAAATTGTAGTGGCTGATAATATCGCGCAGTTATCTGCACTCATTTGAACCAATATGCGCATACACCCTAATGAACACGTGTAGCCATTTTAATAGCCACATTTGCAGCCAAATTACCGGTTGACGTTTTCTCATCAGTGAACAATCGAGTAAAAGTTTGTTTTCAAGGCAAATCCTTCCAGGCACGGTTACATCTACCGCCACTTCTACCTGAGCTCAAACTCTCCACACTTCACGCACTGGCTGTATAGAGCGACCGCGCAGTTGATGCCCGTCTGGAACATGATGGAGATCTATGGTTTGGCACTCGTCAGTCTCGTCGATATACACGCGAATTTCAGTGCGTTCACAAATGACACGTTCATCAATTATTTTTGCTGAAAATCTTTTCGGGAAATGCACAAGCATGTGCGTTCGCAAGTTTGTGCCGTCACACGGAGATCCTAGTCAAACCACGTTATATTTTATCATGCCCATTCGCGAGCGAAGCGGACAGCGGATTCCTCCTTTTATATGCGTCTCCCGCATTTTTAGATAATTTAGTCAACGAGCAAACACACAGGCAGACGCGTATAGCAGTTCTGTGAGTGTTAGCTAACACTAGGGGTGGTAAAAAACGGTTTTTTTCAAATCCATGTATATAAAACGGTTTTTTATACCACGTCCGGTTCTTTATACCCGGTTTTTTTACCGACCCAGTATCTGAAGAATCCTGTGATTGCGACAATTTCTGGTACTCTGATTTTACGCAAACCGCTGAATAATGAGTAAAAGACCACAATTCTAGCCAGAAACTGTATGTGTTTCAATGGAAACGTATTCCAATCTTGATTTTATTTGAATCGGTGGCGCTTAGAGAGAATGCAGCATCAGAAAAATTATCAGATGCGAGTTTAAAACAAAAAAGCTAACGCAAAACAGATTGACATGTGCAACAGCAAGGAATGTGATACATGCAAATCAATTGAACTGACATGATCGAGAGATATGTAACTGCACAACAATTTTACCGCATTTCTAAACACAAAAGATCACCGAAATCACGAACCCGCACAGACGAAAGAAGTGAACCAAGAACAAAATTAAAAGAGCAAAAAAATCAGATGGAGATTCGGGTCACTATCACCAGTAAAACAGCACGAAGACATCACCAACAAAACTTTCAGCACTTTCCGAGTTCAAAGACACAAAATTTCACGAAATTTGACTGAATAAATATCGCGGCGTTTCTCGTTTATTGTTGAAAATTTAACCGAATTCTGAAAAATAACCAAATCTTTGTTGTATTAGTTTCTTCACTTTGTCAACAAAAGAACTAGCATAAAAAGCGCAAGCGGCAGATTTAAAGCGGAAAAAGCGTGAAGCTGTTAAACTACGAAACACAACATTGCCATGTAGACCAAACTTGAACAGATAAACAAAGAACAAAGCTGGAAAATAAAGCGAACGCCGACCAGAGCCAGCCCATTGGCGGTCGACCGAGATGGGACATGGAAGGAGAGGCACGGGTCTCAGGGTGCTTTATTTATACCAAGAGCGTGAATTGTGTTCTCCAGAACATCAAGTTATGAAGTGGCGAAAATGAGTTTTGAGTGATTTCAAAAATTGAAATTTGGGTCCTTCGGCGGTATAAAAAACCGGAAAAAAACCAAAATTTACGCGGTAAAATATCGGTAATTTATTTTGGCCATTTTTTGGCGCCGGTATAAAAAACCGTTTTTTATACCGTTTTTTATACCGAAAAAAACCGTTTTTTATACCGACCCACCCCTAGCTAACACAGCTACAAACAAGCACACCAGCATGACGCTTCTGCATGCGCCAGTATAACTGCCAGTGTGTTTGTTCGCCGCTGCAAAAAGAAACGTGTACCGTCTTCAGAGAAGGACTTTTTCACAACCATTTCTATGACTCGATGCACATGTTTGCCTAAGAAGCTGACGTTCATTACAAACGACGGTTGTTCGGTTTCCAGAGCTGCACGCTTTCTTTGCATTCTGCTGGGAGTACGGCACGTGCGCGTACATGTTCAATAACGCGCTGTTGCATCATTATTCCGGCTGGCGGTTTGAGAACAGAAAGGTGAGGTTGGAGCAGCGCTGATTTGGGAACTGGGATGGATTATCATAATGAAGCTCTGCGGAAACGGCAACCAGTTTTCGTTTTTCACTCTCATTTTGTTAATTGCTTGGACACTTTCAGTTCAACAATACAAAAAGTGTTGACCAATGGGCCCTCAGGGTCTGGATCTTTGGGGTGTCCTGAATGGATTATTTTTAATTTGTTCGTTTTTACGTAAAGAAAAACAATCAAAAAGTCTAAAATTTATTATTAGTCTGCGTTTTTGTCGCTTAAAAACAATTCGAATTTACTCAGACTCGCATCTTATTCTGGTTCAAAGTTTGGTCTTTCGTGGCGGCATTGATTTGCGCCCTGACTTCGGCCGTTACGTATCCATATCACCTGAGTTATTGCAGCGCTTTTGGTACGACGATTGCCGTGGTAGTTTTTGTTTCAAGTTTTTGTTCCAAAGAACGTTTCGCACCATGTTTCACGCAGCGTTTCACACAACGTTTCACACAATATTTCACACAACGGTTCACGCAACGTTAGACACATCATTTCATCGAACGTTTTACATAACGTTTCACAAATCGTTTCGCATAACGTTTCAAACAATGCTTCACAGCGAGTGGGAGTTGTGTGAAACGTTGCGTTATGCTTGTCAACTGAAAAAGTGTGCGGACGCATTCTCACCTGATTTCTAGTTTCTCAAAGCATGCATTCAGTTGTCATTTATGTAAATTCAATCTGGTTTTGAAATTTTTCCATCGTCTATTTTTCAGCGTACACCCTGTTCGGTCTCTCCGAATACGCACTGGGTCATTTGCAAGCGATCTTTCACCTTGCACACGCGTTGGAGCTGCCCGCCACCACAGTTGGCTTGTACGCCGTTTTCGATCGAGAACAGCTGTTTTCAAACAGCAGCGAGAATCTCAGCCAGGAGAAACGTGTGAATGGTGGTGCACTGCACAACAACGGATTATGGTCGGAGAGCACGAAACGAACCAGACACCAGAACATACAGACTTGGACATTCGGCGACATCGGTCAATATCAGACGCTGATTGCAGACCAGCGGACTGACGGACGATTTCAAAAACACCAGTTCTCGAAGGGTGATACGCGGCGAAAACGCACCGTGTCGTCGTGAATAATCATACGATGTTTTGTCTTGTTTTTTTTTGTTTCTTTTTCGTTTGTTCTTTGGGTACGATCTCATCAGTATTTCTGTTTCCATATGTTGGATTGAATTTCCGTCTTTCACGTTTGTCAATTTTTGGCAACCCAAATAAGGAGCACATTTTTGAGGAACAAATACTTCAATTGCTGAGGAACAATACATGCAGTTAAGCAGAGGCATATAAAAAATGAAAAAAGTGAAAACAACATGAAGGCAAAAGAAACAAACAGCTGCAAACAATCTTCGACCCACATGCGCAAATCCAATGTACATAACTTTACTTTTCTTCTTTTTTCGTTGGAAAACCGCAAAAAGAGCTTTACAATTTACATACAAGCCATGATGTTCATGATGTGCACGTACTCGACACACTTGTGTATTGTTTTCAAAACAAAATGGTCCATGAATTCATAGTTTTAAGCTTTAAATTTCAGTTTTACAGTAGTTTGAACATGATGGAACATGCAAACTGCATGAAGATAGTTTTTAATATTACTTTATGCACATAAAGCTGGAACATAACCACAGAGAGCGCAGAAATAACCAATCAGCGTTTTCATCCTTTTTAATGTCCCTTCTTTATGCAGTTGCCTAAAACAGGTTTTTTTGCAGCGTGAAATAGCATACGACGAATACTCATGCAACTTTATGTTACGACACAAAGTCGTTTTATTGTCGTTATGTTACGACACAAAGTCGACATAAAGTTAAATAAAAACGGAACATACGAGAGCATAAAAAAGTTGTTTTTCCTGTGTAATCCAAGCAAGTGACTGTGCCGACATGCATGTACATACATAGTACACTACTACCGTTTCCAGTCTTGACGTACGTTACCTTACGTCAGTAATCTCTCTTCACTCGATCCAAAAAAGAGCGAAAACCAAAAAAATCAAACAATTTTAGTGATAGGGAGCTCCAGGATCGTGTCGAGACTAAATACGGTAGAGATACCGTACTCCTCGGGTGCACAGTTTTTGTTTACATTTTTTCAACTGTACACACAGAGATTTCAGTGATCGTGGCCAGTGTGATCGTGCTCGTGGCCAGTTTGCTCGTGGCCAGTATGGTCGTGGCCAGTATGGTCGTGGCCCATTTCGGAGTGATGCGCTTCTTCGTCATGTTGCACCAGTGTCACCTTACCAGTGCTCGACCACCTCAGATTGTGTTCGTTCAGCTCTGCGAGACGCAGACGATTGTAAATGTTTGTTTTTTTTCTTGCAGCAGTCGAAAAACGATGTGGAAAACGATAAACGACTGATTTTTTGACTGATAATAAGAAAATCTTTGTATGGACTGATATTGAGAACTACGAAAAGGCGCGATTATGGTTCTCTGCTGTTCCCGTCGACGTTTTCCATTTGCCCATTTAGTTAACTTACCCTCTGCGAAACGTGGGTTTTACTTTTCTGATGTGCCGTTTAGTACACATAACCTATTTTTTAAACGTGTCCCACTGAAATGACGTCATGTGCCGCCAAACATGCGCTTGCCGTTCACAGCAAACCAGACTTTCCGTTTAGCCGGTTTCTTCCCGTAAACAAATGGTGAATGTCGAATCAGTAACACCAAACTAAAATTTTAGTGCATGTACTTTGACAAACGGGCGTTTTTAAAGCAAATGACGTCATTTTAGTCTGGATACGATTGAATAAATCCACAATATTAGTTCAGTCGACGAGTCGAAATTGACGGATGACAAAAATAAATGAAGCAGTGAAAGTTAAAATCAATCAAAACCAACAAACGAACTCCCCCACAAAAAAGCTCACTTGCAACGCCGTCAGGTGTCGCTGAGGCGGCGTAGCCCATCGCCGCCAGCAGATACGTCGGCGAGTCGAGCTCGATCAGTTGCGCCCCTTTCGGGTGCACACGCTGCCGTAGATTGCAGTAGTAGTAGCCGTCCTCGAGGCCGCTGCTCAGGGTCTGCAGGTCCTTCTCGGTGTCCTGGTGTTGTTTTGTTTTCTGTTTTTACATTGTTGTTGTTGTTGTTGTTGTTGTTGTTGGGGGTTTTAGGTGTGATGTTTTTTTAGCCAGGGCTAACCAAGAAAAGCATACAGAAACGCCGTCGAGTGGGGCGCCCATCGAGTTTTTCTCTGTCATTAAGTGCCTACTACACACCTCTCGGCGGGGCTCGATCCCCCGAACGCGCAGAGAATAGTCTAACGCGCTACCACCAGGCCACGAGGGCGGCAACTTTATTACGTATTTATTTTGGTCAGCTGATTTATTTTCAAATCACACTCCGATAATTCGACCGGCCGACCAGTTGCTCTTCTTGAACTCTTATGGTCGAAGCACCAAACAAACAATGGCAACTGCAACGAAATACTGCCATTGTTTTTTTCTGTCCGAAAAAACAGTTGCCATTTTGTGGTTGGTTTTGTGCCATTTGGTGCTATTCACGGGAAAAACAACTGCCTTACATATTCTCGCAGGCCATTTCTGCTGCCCTTAATGCAGCCATGCCCTCAATCAAGGCTGCCCTTATTCAAGAACAGGACACTAAAACGAGCACCAAAACATTAGTTCGTTTGGTTAGAGAATCTTCCCTTACGCCGGCTTTACAAAAAAAACACAAAGATGTTTAGTGGTCATGTGGTGGAATAAACTGTGTTAGGTCTGATCTGAACATTTATGGGTACCTTGATTCCCTGATTTGCGTAGTAGTCGGTGTTCCACGCTAGATACCCGTGTCCCTGATTTGTTTCTGGATCAAACACGCACATCGTGACCGCATCACCGCCCTGGAAATGTGCGTTTTTTGGTGTTTTTTGTGACCGTTTTTTGTTGTTGACTGCCGTGGAAAAATATCCTATTTTGTTGCGCTAATTATAGTAGCTCGACAAGTGACATGTTTGTTGCCATTTACAAAAGACACCACGAACTGGGAACAAAAAAGTTTTGTGGTGTAAAACAAGGCGTCTGAGAGATGTTGAAAAATCACTGGCCAAAAACAAAAATATGTGTGTGATCGTCCAACTATTTTTTTTTTAATTTTGGAACAAAAATCTTTTGAGAAAACCGCTAGATTTTTGTGAAAACATCGAACCGACCATGAAGTCGTCCTTCGGCGACAGCCCGATTGCGACGTACTGCAGGCGTGCCTCTTCCGCTTTTTGCACGATCAATTGAATGCCGGCAAACTCGTCCAATTCCTCGTGTTCACGTTCATGCTCCGCACCAGTGTGGTCTGGAAAATCGCGATTGTGAATTTGTGAGGTTTCACAGTTTTTTGTTTCTGCTGTGACCTGAAACACATGCACAAATATCAACAAATATTCAGCGCATACCACACCACCCTGCGTGAAACAGTGCAGACCGGAAATACTGGTACATGTTTCATGTGTGTATGTCGCATCTTTCGCATGCGAAACCAATTGCGAAATCTTGCTTTTCACAAGTTGTCGCTCATCTTCGACCTACAGGCAACAGTTGCAAAAACTTGCCTGTTGCGAAAGAAACACCCTCTGAAAACGCAACTGTTGCCATAAACTCTGCAATACACACGATAATAACCGCTAAATCGCGGCTGTCTCCTATTTTATGCCATTACTGACCGGTCTCCATCTCGCCATCGTCGTGCGTGTGCTCCTCATGTCTGACCACAGCAATGACCTTTGCGCAATCTTCAATGTCGCTTATGTCCTCCAGCAGCCGACAGAACGGCGGAAACACGTAGCAATGCTGGAAGTCTTCGCCGCAATCGGTGACGTTCAGTGGGATTTCGGCACGAACCTGTGTTGTTGTGTGCCTTTTTTATTCTCTGTTTGGTTTCTCCATTATGTTGTGGAGAGGTTCTCTGGCTTCAGTGGCTTTGTTTTATTTTAAAATAATTTTATTTTTAATGAGTTTATGAAGAAATCGTTGAGGAAACTGACTACTATATCAAATCAAGTTACAACACAACATCGACTGTTTACATAATATGCAGAAATCACGTCTGAAAAAAATGAAAGTACACTGTGTCTTCAGAGCGGACCTTTATGTTATAAATGAACTGATAATGCATGTGGTGCGGGTTCGTGATGGGCATGTCACGCAAAACAACATTATCTAAAAATGCGGAAGACGCATATAAAAGGAGCAATATGGCTTTGTGTAAGCAGTGAGAAACTTTTTTGCATCACAACTATTTCCAAGTCTCTGATGTGGCACACGGATACAAGTACATAAGAGTCATATTTTTGCGCCGCGTTTGTTTTGCTGAATAAACCTTAAAAAAGCTTCAAAATCATTTTTCAATTGTCCTCTTCAGTTTCTGTGTTCTGTTATGTTAACTGCTAACAGTTCTGCGAACTCTGTGCAGAAACAAAAAATCAGAGACTGCAAAGCGTTGCTGCAGATAAGTTTTATTGTTGATGGCGTACGCACCAGTGACAAAAATGTGTTGGCTTTCACCCTTTTACCCAATTCCAAAAACCCGAAGGTACCAAAGTCCTGTGGATTGTTGTAGGAAGAGTGTGGACGCTGGCTGAACTGTTCGTCCCGTGAGCCATTGCCTTTGCCACAAGAAGGGGACATTGCCTTCGCCAATGCCTTTGCGCAACGCTTTGTCCTAGCCAAAGCAGTGTCAGTGATCAAAGATGTAATCTCTGTTTTGGTTTAGGTAGTTTTAGGTCACTACCGTATTACCCCCAATAAACCCCCATGGGGGATTAATACGTCAGCGACTTTTAGGGGTGGGGGTTTATTGGTGGGGGGGGGGGGGGGGTTTATTTACAAAAAATTCTAGGGGTGGGGGTTTGTTGAAAAATGGCAAAAATACCTTGCATGGCAGGCAAGAAAGTTGCAGAAACTTCTACTTTTGACAGAGATTTCCTTTTGTAACAGCCTTTTGTAATGAAATTACCATTAACTCATCCATTTGGGGCCTTTGGTAGCACAATTCCATCATTTTCACTGCAACCAGCCACTGAACTCGCTTGGTATGTGTTTCAAACAGGTTTCCAATTAACCCCCATGGGGGATTATTTGTGGGGGGGATTATTCGGAAACTGGTCGGGGAGTGGGGGTTTATTGGTGGGGGGGGATTAATGGTGGGGGGGGGGTTTAATGGGGGTAATACGGTATTTGCTCGAAATGCAGCGAATGTAAAAGTTTCGTTTGTCGAAAAAGTAAGAGGGCAACCATGTGCAACCGAAATAATGAATAAACGGCGCAAAAATATGGCTCTTATGTACTTGTATCCGTGTGCCACATCAGAGACTTGGAAATAGTTGTGATGCAAAAAAGTTTCTCACTGCTTACACAAAGCCATATTCCTCCTTTTATATGCGTCTTCCGCATTTTTAGATAATATTCTGACTTTTACATAAGCCCCAAAAATCGGACAAAATTCAGAATGCGTTGGACATATATTCTTCCGAACTTCCCATTAGGCAACAGCGCACAGAATTTTTTTCCATTTTTCGTTTTGGAGAGATGTCGCCAGCTTCCATGGCCGATTCCGATTTACCCGAAATCGTCAGGATTCAGTGTCTAAAATCGCTCACATAAGAATAAGAATCAAACTCAAAATCAGCGCGAACCCTGGACTACACAGGTCTTCTGTTTTTTTGTTTTTAGACCGATTTCACCAATTTCCACGGCCGATTCGCTCGAAGTTATCACGATTCGGTATCCAGAGTTGCTCACATAAAAAACTAACCCAGAATAGGTGATCGGCGCAATGAATTACCATGGAAAACACCGTTTTCTTGTTTTCATGTCTGGACCGATTTCGCCGATTTCCACGGCCGATTCGCCCGAAATCGTCACGATTCGGTATCTAGAGTTGCTTACATAAGAAAACTAACCCAGAATCCGTGATCAGCGCATTGAATTACTATGGAAAACACCGTTTTTTTGTTTTTCATTTCTGGACCGTTTTCGCCAATTTCCAGTCACAGAAAAAAATGAATGCGAAATTTGAAAATCCCAAAGATTTTTACCCCAGGAAATGTTTTTATCATAGCAGTCGGAATTTTCTTTATATCGCTGAAACTGCGTACACATTTTATGACATGGCCGAAAAAAAGGGGGGAGAAGAATAAGTAACAGCCTGTTCAGAATCGATGTTTTGCGCACACAGCGTGTGTAGAAGATCACCAAGATAAAATTTCTCGTGCACACAGCTTACCTGTGGATTATCTACCTGTGTGCAGGAGAAAAAAATCTCAGCTCCTTTTATGTTCACAATGCGACGCACAGTAAGTTTGGAATTTTAGCGCGAACGATAGATGGGCATGATATGCCTGCATCCGCTGTCCGCTCCGCTCCGCTTCGCTCGCGAATGGGCATGATAACGTCTTTTTGAAAAGTGAAACAATGGTTTTGAGCTGATCTTGGAACTTTTGGCTAAGAATTTTTAGTGGCAAAAATTCAAGCACTCACCACATAAAACAGCGTAAAGCTCGCCAACAATCGGACCGAAAAATCGTTAATCATCTTGATTTCGTCACACTCTTTTTTCTCTTACGCGAGCTAAAAACAAGGTTTTTTTTCAAACTAAAACTGTAAAAATATGTGCGTATAATTGTGCCAGAAACGTGTTTCAATTTTGGTCTCTTGAAACATGTGGAAAATTTATGTAGTCTTTCTTGACGAAATTTATGATCTCAACCTATTTCGACAGAAAACGTCTATAAACAAGTTTACTTAACAGCAAATGAAAGTCAAAAATTTAATATACGAAAAGAATTTATGAAAAAAAAAACAAAACCGAGCAATTATATGTGATAGCACCTGAGAAAGTGTGCATAAAAAGCACTACTAAGACCCGTGTAAAACAAAACGCACCTTAAAAATTATTTTTAAACCGTGTGTGGGCGTTATTGCAAATAACTTTTTTAGCCATGAAAGAAACACATCGGAAACGAAAGAAAAACAAAACTAATGCTCACGAAAGCTGAAAAAAATATGGAAAACAAAATCACGTACATACAATGTACATAACTACCGTGATGTCAGTAATGTTTTGCAAAGTAATTATTGTCGAAATTGAAAGAAAATTCAAATTATTGTCGAAGAACGAACCTTTGTTCGGCGACGGACCAATTGACGCCGACAGAACAGAATATGGAGAGCCGGTTTTAAAAGTAAACCTTGCGCTAATCATTTCAATAAAACGTATTACACCTATTTTTGTGTCAATTATAATCAGTCAGCTTCGTGGGCCATGTGATGATTCTGTGTGTTTTGGTTTATAATTTGCTTTGTAGGTGTTGTGCTGCGTCTTGAATGTCACCCGAAACTACATTGAACGAAAATTCAAGAATAAATCAAAGAAAGCGAATTGAAACAGCTGAATAACTTTGGCAACGACTCAATTTCACATTTTTTCTAAATTTGTGGTCTCCCCTCGCCAAGGGTTCCAAATTGGAATGAGCCGAAAATGGCGTGTACAGTCGAACTCTAAAGGCCCGTTTATACCTGACGTATGCAGACGTACGTCGACGTACATACGTCAGGTATGAACGGCAGTATGCAATAACACGCGACCTAAAATGACGTGACGTGACGTCCCGGGCTGTATGCGCATACATAACGTCAGGTACAAGCGGGCCTTAAATTATAGGCAATCAGCTGATTGGTTGGTGGCCTCGTGATTGATGCTTTCTTGTTGCATGCAGTTTTATGTCACCCTGAATAATTTGTGGTATTAGCTGATTGTTTATCTGAGATCAGGCAGGCTAAAAAAAGAAATTTCGTCTCAATTTTTCTTTTTTGATTTTTGATGTCTGATCGTTTCTGAATGCGAACAGTGGGAAATCAATGAAAAGCAACCCAAAAACCTGTTCATGATTTAGGAAATGGAGAAAAATTACAACCAGCTGTTTAGAGTAAAATTAAAACGACGACGACGGCGGCGACGACTTGGCATTTTGTAATTTGCCTGGACTGCATGAAAAGAAATTTCAAACGACCTTCAATTATTCCGAGTTTCTCCGCTAAAAAAGTCAAACAATTCTGAATCGTCATCGTCGTTGTCTTTTTTTCCAACATGAACGCTTTCGTTTTTTTTTCACTATCGGTAAAATTGGACATTATTCTCAATTCAGTGTCATGTTCCATGCAAATCAATTGTCACATGGTATACACAAACAAGTTTATCTCTGATGACCGATCGATACGATGGATGATCGCCGTTGTTTGGTTTTTTTTGCAAAACAAACTTTTGTGATGGAAACTGCGTTCGCGTTTGTTTCATTTGGTGCCAGCAACAAGTGAAGTTCGTTGGAGAAACCATATTCGAAGAAAAAATATTCATACATCGTAGAATTCCGCAACCGGTTTAGGCCAAACCCACACACATATAATTTTCGTCATTTATTAAAACACAAAGTGAAACTATGCCGCATCGTGAAGCGAACACTTGAATACGAGAAAAAAAATCAAAACGACCAACCAAGGCTGTGAATGCGCTGAAATTCATTTCGGCACATGGAACGCAACAAACAACCACTTGTTGCTGCACGTGTGTTTGTCGAAATGTTATAAAACTGCATTTTTTCAAGTTTGGAAATAAAGTTTTTCTGCTGTTTTTAATTGAAGTAAAATTATTCAAAAAATAATGTTATTTCTTTTTGTGTATAACATTACATAAAACAATGTCGACATAAACTGGCATAAAACGCGGCATAAACATAACCCTTTGTTTTGATGTTAGTAAAATGGAACCGATTGACCGCGTCCGCTTTTCCATTCTGTCGTGTCTTTTATGTTGCTTAAATGTCGTGCCAGTCGTCCGTTCGTCGCCACTTTGCATCGAATATGCCGGCTGCGTTCGTGACAAAGGCGAAGCGGCGTGTCGACAGAAATATGCTGCGCTGTCTGCTTGTGAAACGATGGTACGGAGGTGCCTGTCGATTTGATGTTCTTTTTTAATGCTGGCATTAAGCGAGCACGCAGAATGAATATGCCCTTTTTAATGCTAATAATACCGTACTTCTGATTTTTTTCATGTCACGGTGTTTGCCACGGAGTGCGCTATCTTCTGACGGTGACTTCATATTGTGTGGCTGTAGTGGGCACCAGTGGGCACCCGGCATGAAGAAGATTATTTAAAGGAAACGTTTCCATGAAACACGTTTGCAGGAACCATTTGTTCAGTGTTCAGTTCATACAAAAGTGATCACAGATACATGTTTGATCTTGATGTAAATTCTTGCTTGTTTCAGAATGGCATGAACGCGCATCTGCCGACCGGTGAGTCAGTTGCCGGCAAAAAAAATACGATTGGTTTCAAATTATAATTGATCGATATGAATACAACAAACCGAAAATAACAAACAAGAACTCTGTTTTTTCAGAAGGCACCGATCTCCTTGGCTCGCCAGACGGCGACCAGCTGATGCGCATTTATGGCGACTTTTATCATCGAGTCGAAGACGGTCGAATCAGCGGCGTCGCGGTGATTGACCCGCAAGGTCGGTGGCCGGACAACCGAGTGCCGTTCGTCGTTGTCGTTGATCCCGAGCACAAATACATGAACGAGACACGCATGGCCGGGTTGGTGGGCGAGAGATTTTCATGAACAGTCAGACGGGATGACTTCATAGTGACCACACACACCTAATATCTGGTATACCAAACACATGCAAAACCTTGCAGCGTTATTTCGCTGGTCCGTGAAGCGATGACTGAATTGGAGTCGGTCTGTTGTGTGCAGTTTGTCGCCGCCAACCCAGCCACTGACACGCATTTCGTCAGCATTGAGGTGCATCACGTCTATGGCTGCAGCGCGTATTTGGGTCGCCAGAAAGAGAAAGTACAACCGCAGAAAGTCATACTTGGTAGGTTTTCAATATGAGTTTACGCTAAAAAAAGGAATTTTCGTGGTAAGCTAGGTAACCAAGCCAAAACTTAGACTAGGCTTTAGGCTTAGGCTTCAGGCTTAGTCTTGGGATATGGATAAGGCTTACTTGCAGTTGAACTCTAAATTATGGGGAAACAGCTAATTGGTTGGGAAAATGGTATGCATGCTGACTGTGTAAACCAAACTCCGCCCCCACGACAATGCCTGTACAGAAAGCATGCATACCGTAATCCCAACCAATCAGCTGATTCCCTATAATTTAGAGTTCTAGTTCGACTGTCAGCTCAAGCTTGGCTTAGGCTTAGGATTAGGCTCAGGGTTAGGATTTTGCTATTGTTGCTGGAAGTTCTGCAATTTTTAGGCTACCACTGTTACGGCGAAGATCAGTACCCTCGAAGCAAGTGGCGAATCGTGCACGAATTGATGCACGTGCTGGGGCTGATGCACGAACAGCAACGCCCTGACAGAGACATTTATGTGGCTGTGCACACTGACAACATCCTAGTTTGTTGAAACTTTTTTCATGTTTCGTTCTTTTGGTTTGCAGGAGATTTTTTAAAAAAAAAGGATCCAAGCAATACTACAGTCGCTCAAAGCTACAAAGATGACAGCAATTGTGTCTGTGAATGCTTGCAGAAACCTGACCTGCCAAATTACGAGATCCCGAAAATGTTCGACGTTACCACACTGGGCCTGCCATACGACTACGACTCACTGCTGCACTACCCTGAGCGGCCGGCTCGCAAAGACCCGTTCAAGGTGCCGTTTTTGTGGTGGTTGTACAGTCGAACTCTAATTTTTTGAGAATGAGCTGATTGGTTGGTTGGTGGTCACGTGATGCATGCTTTCTGTGCAGAACGAGAGACTCCGACAGACGACGCTCCACGGCAAAGCATGCATCACGTGACCACCACTAACTAATCAGCTGATTCCCTATAATTTAGAGTTCGACTGTTAATTGCGATCTGAGAACGTGGAGGAAAACTTGAAAAACTGCTAAGCAGCATGCGTAATCACTTAGAAGGCGGTCAGAGGCACAAGTAACAAATAGCAGTTTACTCAACTATCATTGGAGAGCAACTTATCGTCTTACCTCTGCAGTTTATTGAGTGTGTTGCTGTACAAACTGCTGGTCCAGTTAAAGAGATGACCCAAAAAAAAGTTTCCTCAACGAGAATGGATGTGGTTTCAAAATAGCGTTTAAGATCAAAATATTGCGGTATTATTTGCTGTTGGTGCTAAGCCAAGCGCATAATACGAATTTGATGGGACCATTCTTTCGTTTCAGCCAGTCCTTGAAGCAAAATGGCCCACCGAACACACGCTCGGCCAGGAGGAGCACCTCAGCGATACCGATGTGAAACGGTTGAATCGGCTGCTTCGCTGTCCGAAGACCAACGCGACCACGAAGAAGCCGGCGACCACGGTAAACTGTGTGTTTCGCTGGATGGAGCAACGAACCATGCGAACTATTACTGTATTAACCAAAACAAAACAAAAAAAGAGCGTCGTGTGAGAGGGGGAGACATGAGAGACACGACAAAAAGAGACATGAGACAGGGCGCCTCGAGACGAGACGAGACACGAAAGAGAAAGTGGCGAGACGATAAGAGACCCGAGACAGAGGGTCGCGAGACGAGACGATATAGACGCGCAGCCCCGTTGAGCGTGCGCAGCGTATTGTGGCAAGCCCCATCCACGTTTCCTGCTGACTGTCGCAAAAAAAGTAATGCACATGTTCGTGCACTAATCGAGTCACATACACAATGCTTGTGTGCTTAAAGGAAATCAACAGCCTTCTTTCCTTCTCAAAACAGACGCAAACCGAGCATTTGCACAAACATCTGCATTTGTTTGTCTTGCGCGCGCGTGTGCCTATATAGACGCACAGATGATACACAGCCATTCGAAGACCCAGGTGGTTGGTCTAAAAGCAGGTTTGAAAAAATGTAAACTAAAATATCTGCAGTGTCCACCACGACCAGTTTGTCCGGCGACCAGCCGTTGCCGTTGTCCCACCGTCACAGCACCTCCCACGATCACGGAATGCTCCGCAGAGTGCTGCGCAACCGAATGCAAAAAGCCGCAAGTGCTTCGTGGTGGGTTATTCTAATGAGAAAGAACTCAAGAAATTAGAACGCAAAACTTGAAACCACAGACTATCAACTTTCAAAAAAAAGTTTCTTTCGGAAAAATTGTCATAAGCAGATAGACCAGACTTTTAAACGGGCGATCCCGGGCCAGTAAAGATGATTTTCAGTCGTAAATAGAACACTCATAGCATGCAGAGCAAAAAGTCGGTTTTCTGGACTCTCATTAGGAAATCACGTTGTGTAATGTGGACCGGACCGAGTTTTTGTGAAGGCAATTTCTACGGTCGTGTTTCAGCGAGCACACAGCCAACGATTCTGGTCACCGGCTTTGCTGACAGCGGACGCGGCAGCGAGCAGCGCCTCCACGTGCTGAGCGGTTTCGACGACGACGATGAGAAACCCGCTGCACAACAAAGGATCCCGGGTTTCACGAGTTTCGGCAAAGTTTTTTTTGAGAAAGAATTCTGATTTTCAGTAATTCCAGCCTTCAGCTATAACAATTCCGTCATGAATTATGAAAATAAACTGCTCGATCCGTAAAAAAGCTGCTTATCATGATGTAATCAGAGTCCGCAAATGTGTTGCTCATTGTGAAACTCGTGAAACTTGGATCACTCTGCCACTAACATTCGTCTATCCCTCGTCGACTCAAACATCGCAAACGTGCCGCAAGATCCGCTGCTCGGCTTAGCGTACACCGGCACCGATCTCAGCGACGTTTACTTCATTTCACAGGGTATGGTTGAACTGTGAAACGTGATAAAAAGCAGCAAAATGTCATCAACGTGGTTGGCATTCATGTTTGAAAATACCACGCGCATACCATAAATGGCACGTTTTTCCCGTTGACATTTTTAATTGCAGCAACTTTTTTCGCCGCCAGTGTAGTCCTCTACTACAACACATTAGAGATCGAAAAAAAACTTTCGAATACATACGCGCTGCGATTCCGGGAAATAGCGACTGAAAGCCACCGACATCGAGATAAGGCTAAGATCAAGGAATGACAAATTACAAAAAAAATAATAACATATAACGTCCGCTTCTCGCGTGCAGGCGTCAAGCCGACGCACGTGTACAACACGAAGCGCCGTGAGTGGCTGCCGGAATTGCCGAACGTACACGAGCGCACCGATCGTCACTCGACCGTGGTGTTCCTGCCAAACGAGCAGCTGATTGTGGTCTGCGGCTGCGGCAGCGGTGCCGGTGGCACCGGTCGCACAGCTGCCTGCTCAAAAAGTACAGATAATCTTGACGCTCACTTTTGGATGACCTATTTTTTTAAACGTGTCCCACTGAATGCCGCCAAAGATGCGCTTGCCGTTCACAGCAGATCAGACTTTCCGTTTAGCCGATTTCTTTCCGTAAACAAATGGTGAATGTCGAATCAGTCACAACAAACTGACATTTTAGTGCCTGTACATTGACAAACGGGCGTTTTTAAAGCAAATGACGTCATTTTAATTCGGACACGTTTGAATAAATCCACAATACACGTTTTCTTGTTTTTTGGCAGTCGAAGCAGCTAGCTACACATGAATGGTGTGTGTGCGTGTGCGATACTTTATTGGGTCACCTTTGCAGGTTGCGCGACGCGTTCGGTGCTCGACGCAAGCGCACAGTGGGTTTTTGTGAGCGTCGAACTGCAAACGGTTGACGAGCTGACTCCAAACTCCATTCGCAATCAGTTTCCCCAGTATCTCCCGTTGCCATTGTGTCTCACAATGCATGCCGCCGTTGCACATCAGTTACGCGTATCAGTCACAGTTTCACAAATACTGTATTGTCGGCTGCACAGAAAAATTTGTTTCAACTCATTCATCTCACTAGAGAAAAATGCGCTTTCTGCGCATTTAAAAGGTGGAATATGATCAGTAATTATGAAAGTTATGTGCTAAATAGAATAGATCTTTTTCAGAACAAAATATATAGACATATACAATGTTGACACCAGAATAGGAATCATATACAATACGTATGACAAAGAAAACAGCATGCAAACCGTGAAAATTGGTACCACTAATCAATTTATTTGTGAAAAATATTTGCGCCGTTTTCTGATTTTTGCCTTGTTCTTTTAAGTTTTTTGGGATGGTGGGTGAATTTGTCATAGATTAGATAGACCACAAAAACACCAACATTAGATGCAGAACAATGCTAGAATCAGTGCATTGCTTGCCGATGCAACAGCAAATTATTTGTTTTTGGTTTGAAAAACCATTTTTAAGTTTAGCCCAAGGGTTGCAAATCTATGTTGGTTAGTTTTATGTCTTATGACTTTTATTCACATAACATAGATTCACATTCAGATTTTTTAAGACTGTGTAGCAAAAGACTGAAGATTTGAAGCTCTGATTTATTGTACTGAAAGATAGAATGAACATAAAAAACAATGCACTTTATTTTTTTATTTTAATTGACAAAACCACAGTTAAAATAAACGGCTACTATAAATAATACAAAAATTGGTTGTGGAAAACGTTAAAAGATAGCACCAATTTTTACATTTTGCATGCTGTTTCAAACTAAAACCTTTGTCGGACGTATTGTATATGATTCCTATTATTGTGTCAACATTGTATATGTCTATATATTTTGTTCTGAAAAAGGTCTATTCTATTTAGCACATAACTTTCATAATTACTGATCATATTCCACCTTTTAAATGCGCAGAAAGCGCATTTTTCTTTAGTATTCCAGCTTTTAATTGAGTCATTTTAGATTTCAAAAAAACTTTTGACTAAGCCCTTAACTGGAGCGCTATCGAACCAAACTTGTTTTTGGGATGCTATCTAGCAGGCCGCTATCGACCGCGTTGCTATAGACCAAGCTGGTGTCAACTGGGCTGCAATAAACCAGGCTGCTAACGGCCGGGTACTATTTACCAGGCTGCTATCGGCCGGGTACTATTTACCAGGCTGCTGTCGGCCGAATTGCTATATGAAATTACCTCAGGAAACTTTGTTGTTCGGTTGTGGAACAACTTCAGACAAAACTTAAAAGGGCGAACACTTCTAACCCCACAAAATCCTTTGACATTTTGAAAAAACTCAAATTTTGCCTCCAAAACGGTCTGGGCAGAAAATTATTTTGATTTTTGAAATTTTCGAATGAAATTACTCCAGGAAACTTTGTTGTTCGGTTATAAGACAACTTCAATACAAAAATTGAAAAGGCGAACACTTTTAACCCCATAAAACCCTTTGAGATTTTGAAAAACTCAAATTTTGCTTCAAACAAAGGTCGAAGCAAGAAATTATTGTGATTTTCAAATTTTTCGGATGAAATTACCCCAGGAAACTTTGTTGTTCGGTTATGGAACAACTGCAGAGAAAAATTAAAAGGGCGAACACTTCTAACCCCATAAAATCGTTTGACATTAAAAAAAACCAAATTTTGCTTCAAACAAAGGTCGGGGCAAAAATTTATTTTGATTTTCAAAATCTTCAGATGAAATTACATCAGGAAACTTTGTTGTTCGATTATGGGACAACTTCAGACAAAAATTGAAATGGCGAACACTACTAACCCCATAAAATCCTATGAAATTTTGAAAAAAACCCAAATTTTGCCCCAAGCAAAAGTCGGGGCAAAAAATTAATTTGATTTTTAAAATCTTCGAATAAAATTACCCCAGGAAAATTTGTTGTTCGGTTTTGGAACAACTTCAGACAAAAATTGAAAGGACGAACACTACTAACCCTATAAAATCCTATGAAATTTGAAAAAATTCAAATTTTGCCCCAAATAAGGGTCGGAGCAAAAACTTAGTCTGATTTTTTAATTTTTCGGACGAAATTACTCCAGGAAATTTTGTTGTTCGGTTTTGGAACAACTTCAGACAAAAATTAAAAGGACGAACACTTCTAACCCCATAAAATCCTTTGAAACTTTGAAAAAACTCAAATTTTGTCCCAAACAAGGGCTGGGGCAAAAAATTAATTTGATTTTCAAAATCTTCGGATGAAATTACCCCAGGAAACTTTGTTGTTCGGTTTTGGAACAACTTCAGACAAAAATGAAAAGACGAACACTTTGTAATGTCCTATTATAACCTCAACACAATCTCGGCTACTGTGAACTGTGTGGTTGATGGGGCGTGTTGTGGAGCACTTGCGAATGGCTTGGCTACTCTTTTATTAAGTGGTCACCTACTTTCTTACCATTGGTTACGGTTGCGCATAAAGGCGTTGTTTCTGTTCTGTTCTGGGCCACTCTGCTAACTCTGCTATTTTTGTCTTACTACTGTCCTCGTGCTATCTTCTGCTTCGGTAACTCAGACCGTTTTATTGTGTGTGAGTGGCTAACGACGAATAAAAGAAGAGAAGAGAAAAGAGAGAGAATTGCGGATTAACAGTTGAGACACAAACACAACACGCAACGCACTTTGACAACCAAACCTTGAATAATTAACTTGCTAATTTCCTTTAACTCAGTCTCGACAGCGCAGCCGAGCGTGCAGATCCCCACATCGGCGCTCGAGGCCGGGGACTTGGAGCGTGGAGATCAAACGTCCTTAGTGCGAGAGATCCATTACACCAGGGGTGCACACTTCAGTGGAGGTCCCGCCGATCGAACGCCGGCTGGACAGGATAGGAGCGAGTCGAGACTTTGGAGCGTCCGCACAGTTGAGCTCTTGCGCCGCCCGAATGGTCATGGAGGACCGCGGTTAGCTTGGTGCTCCTGTAATCAACTTCTGAACAATCGAAGCATCAGGATTGGAACGTCGGCCGAAAAAGGAGAAAGGAGCGAGTCGAGATCTTGGAGCATCCGTCGAGAGGGACGACTCTACAATTTGGAATTCCAGCGCTGCTCGAATGGTCATGGAGGACCGCAGCTAGAGTGGAGCGGAGTTCAAATCATCTGTGTTCTTCCGGCGCTGCTCGAGGTCATGGAGGACCGCAGCTAGAGTGGAGTTGGACGCCTTACTGGAATAAAAGAATAGTGAGTTGGGTGCAGTGAGTTTTTGGATTTCTCGGCGTGTGTTTCACTTTAGCTGGTTTTTTTAATCGAATTTTTGCTTCGTTTTGTTTGTTTGTTGTGCCGAGAATCCAAGTGAACACCCAACCACGACAATTGTGTGTGACGACGATCCGACCTTGTGTGTTTGAACGACGACGACAACGATAGCTTCAGTGATCGAATCGACATCAGTTCGATCAAAGCGACGATTGATTTTGGAAACATCGATACGACATCAATCGATCGAAGCGTCCGTGGAAAGATCGATTCAACATCAGTTCGATCGAAGCAGCAGTGACAAGTGGACCTTCAGTGATCTGCAGCGCTACTTCAGTTCGATCAAAGCAGCAATCGACTGGAGGATCAGCTGTGTGTGAAACGACGAACGTCTGCTGAAGTGATCGATTGTGTGCGTGCTGCTAGTGTGATCGTCGATTGTTCGCACAAAAGCTGGACGGTTGTGAGGGTGTGAACCCTAAAAAAGACACCCAACGACGACAGTGAGTGAGACGGTGGTTGTTTTTCCGCGAAAGATCGAAGCGTGTCGAGTGTCCGTGCTTCTGTAAAGTGCTTCTGAGTGGGCGATGACTGAATGATGCGGTTCTGCTGTGTTCCAAGGAGGATTAGCTGCGAGTCGTTTTCGTCGTTGCTGTCAATGAAAATGCTGCTAATGGACGCCGTTTTGTTGTTCCAACACAATCGTTTTGTTTGACTGGGCTTGGATAGTCGGTATATCCAGTAGCTACCGAGTTCCATGTCGTTTTACCAACTTCTGGATAGTTGGCGGCGGAAATCAACAGCAGCAGTAAAGAGGGAATAGAATCGTTTGGAGCGACTGAGACACCTGGATCAGCTTATTGCGTTGTGACGATGCTTGGTTGCATTTTCAGAAGAAGTTGTCAGCAAAAAGATCTGCGACGTCAGCGTTTTGTTTCTTTTTGGCCTCAATACGACCCTACAGTTTGATTTACGTCCATCGCTTTGTTCTGTATGACGATCAGCTGCTACACGGTTTCATCTGCTCTTTTCTGTTCCAGAATCGAATTCCTTGGATAACGGAATCATTCTGACGGACGCAAGTGAAATCCGAAAGGCCAAGCGCGGAGCGCCGTTGGAGATTGGTTGAACGAACGAGCAGCGACGGCGCAGATAAAAAGCTGAAGGATCCGACGGCTATTGGGCAGCGAACTGAAGTTGTCATGTCGCAGAAATACGACACCGGAAAACGAAGTCAGTGGACGCCGCCTCGAAGCGATGGTCAGTGTGTTCGGCTGCGGGCTTTTGGACGGATTGCGGAATGGCCTCTGAGAGAGGGTTGAGCGCAAGCAGACTGGCCATCTGTGATGCAGCTTAAAAGATCGGCAGAATGAAAAGCTGAGTGCAAAAAAACGTCAGTTTCGAGCCCGAGAACAGATGTCGCATCTCATGAAGTGGGTTGACAGGAGTAGGTGTACACCGCTCAGTGCATGGAGCCTGGGTTTGCGCAAGTCAGATCAGCCACCGGCGTAAGACCTCGAGGCGGTTCTGGAGAAACCTCAGCGCCGGGAGACGCTACTGACCCCCCCCCCCAAAAAAGACGATGATGCGATGGGCAAAGTTGAATTGTCTTGTTGTCACAGACAACACGGACGATGCCACAGGAGCTGACGAGCACCGGCGACCCGAAGCGCCGATTAACCGAGAATCGGAGACCGCTGCAGCGTCAGAGAGCAGAACGCAGTCGGCGAATGTTCCGTCGTGTGAAATGGCGCAGTCGGATGAAACGAGAAGCGATGCAGTGAGTGCGAACGCTTGGCCATGGAGGGCAGCCGACTTCAAAGGAACGTTGGAATGATGGACGTCTTGTTTTTTTCGTCAAAACTGCAGTTGCATGAAGAGCTGCGTGTGATGTCAAGGGTCGACATCATTTGGAGGGAGGATGGATGCCATGCAACTGCAGTCGTAAATCTACAACAATACAATGGAAATGAATACAACAGTTGAATACAACAAATGGATGCAACAGTGGTTGCAATAGTAAAAATGCAGCAATAGTGGTGTAAAGAAGAAAGCTGATGGACTGATAACTTCTGCGAGATAAATGGAACGTTATTGTGTCGTTGCAGGAACGTGATGAAGCGAAAGGAGGCACAGTGGAGTCGCAGACGCTGCAGATTCGATCGAAGGAGACGAAAAATGGCAACTTGCGAGAGCGAGTGCAGAACGATGGTGGAGAGACGTTGACGGCAGCAGCGAATGACCATGGAGGGTCCCTAAAATCGACGAGAGAGGAAAACAAAAAAAAGGAAGGCCAGGGGGGGGCCGGGGGGGGGGGGGGGGGTGCAGGATGAAGGTGACGACGAGAGCGGCAGTACGGCGTGGTGGTGGTTTAAAGCGTGTCCGATCTGTCGACATCGTGGTCACAAAGCGAGTGATTGCCGATTCCGACGGTTGCAGCGAGTGTCACCATTTTTCGAATCGCAGGGCTATCGAGTGGCGATGGGCACGTTTTGGTGCAAAGTGCAGAACGAGGATGACGAGCGTCCCAGGATTTTCTACGCGCATGGTGTGCTTGGCGTGTTTCCGCAGATTCCGATTGAAACGATGCCGTATGGAGAAGAGAGCGAATGGGCATACACGACGGATGATTCGGGCGATTGGTTGCAGTACCCAGACCCGATGGTGCCGGAAAACGAGAGTGAGCCGTTTCGGACGCATTCGCACGTGTGCTTCCGAACGTTGACTCGCTTGCGTGACGGAAAGCTGAATGTGGGTCCAGTGCGTGCTGACAAATATCTGCCAGATTATCGGTGGACACAAGTGCCTCAGAAGGTTACGGCGGACATGCGTGAGACCGTTGAACACGCCGTGGCGTACGCTCGTCGAGGTCCGATGTTTCCGCGTCCGGGAGACGATAAGAATGTTACGATGTGGTGGCGACTTGATCAGAGCAACAAGCGAGTGCTCAAATGGTGTCGTTGGCATCTGAAGGAGCACAATGGACAGTTGTCACCATCAGAGTGCGATACGTTCTTGTCGGCGGAGGAGTATTTTGGCGAGCAGCGCTTCCGGACGATGACGACAGTGCGAGTGCCGATCTGCCGTGAATATCTTACCAATTACAGAATTGCTCGCAATGGTGGAGTAGTTTTGGAAAGGCAGCTGCAGTTCGAGATGTGGGACGAAGAACCGGAGGAGTGGGACGAACACGATGTGTCTGAGGTGCAGCGGAAGGTTACGATTTCGCGACGCTATTTGGACCGCGTGCATGCTCTGTTGGATCAGATCTCGAGTACGTTATTTCCAAGGCCTGACGAAGCTGCGGTGGTTGATGCGAAGGAATTCTGCGATCAGAGCGCGCAGGTGGAAGAAATGAAAGCATCGAGCATGGATGCCGGGAGCATGGAGGCTTTGGGCATCAAGATTGCGCGTGAAATGAATGTCGCAGCGACAACGGAGAGCGAATCGTCGACGGATGGAACAAGCAGCGCGGAGTGGAAGACAGCGGACGAGGAATTCCGTGAACATCAGGAGGACAAAGCTCATGGAGGAGCACTGCTGTTCGAGAAACCATGTTTGCTGTGCTATCATCGAAATCACGAGGAGAAGGATTGCTGGCTGCTGGAGCACGTTGCGTCGAAGGCAGCGAGATTCTTGTGCGCATGGGCCGATGAGCGTCGAACGGAAGAACAAGTAGATGCGATGTCGACGGAGGAGCGAGATGAATGGATCAAGCGTCGTCGGCAAGGCTTCGATGCGTACCGGAATGGCGTGATCGAGATGCAGGAACAGTTGGAAGATCAATGGCGGGTGGAATGCGAACGGCGGAAGCAGTAGTGGATTTGGCGGCTGATGTTGTGATCTGTTGGTTGGTTTGGTCTTAGCCATTTGAGTAATAGTAAAATATTTCCGGTTATTCGATTCTAGTTTGGTTTGGTTCTTCGGTGTAGTTTGGTTCAGTCTGGTTTTGAGAGTTGCCGTGTTTCAGTTGTTTGTAACGTTTGTTTAGAGTGGCCCAGTTGTTGTTTCAAAAATGTCGTGTTTTTGTATTTTCGTGATTTCGTATTTTTGGAATTATTGCTGCTAATCTGGTAGAAATTCATTTGTTTGGCTCTTATTTATTGAAATCATTGTTTGGAAGAAGTTTAGAAGTTTTAGTTGATTGCCAGATTTTATTTTGTCAAGTTTCGATGTTTTTCAGGTTTTTGGTGGTCCTTTTTAGGAGTTTACTGTGTATCCTTTGTTTTGCGATTTTTGGTGTTAATCAGTTTTGAAGTTTGGTCATTATTTGGATGTCGTCGTTAAAATAGGAGGGGGATGATTTTTGCTTTTGAATTTTTGTCAGTTGGTTTGTTTTGCTTGGTTTTGTTAATTTCATGGTGCAGGTCGTTTGTCGAGCGCCACAGACGGTTTTGTAAAAGTTGTGTTTTCCTTTTTGTTTGGTTGTTCAGTGGAAGCCCCAGGTGCAGGCGTTTCTAGTAATTGGGTTTCTTTTCTCGGCAGGGGCTATAAATAGTAAAGTCAATTGAAGTGGAGTCGTTAATTTTGTGATAACAGTCATGTTGTTTTATTTCAGGAATTCAATGGAAAAGAGCTGTGTTTATTTTTATGATTCGTGTTCTGTGCTTTTTGGTTTTCATGATTTCTAACGTTTGAATCTTTATTTGGGTTGCGTGTGTATGTGCGAAGTGTTGTGTTTCTCAATTGTCATTTGTTGATGTGCGATTGTACGGTGTTAAGCAAGTGGAGATGCGTTTGCAGGTTGAAGCGATGCGCAGTTCTGCTGCATGGGGAGCCGGTGGTTGAGATCGTCGTGAGGGCACTCCGAATAGGAGGGGGATACTGTAATGTCCTATTATAACCTCAACACAATCTCGGCTACTGTGAACTGTGTGGTTGATGGGGCGTGTTGTGGAGCACTTGCGAATGGCTTGGCTACTCTTTTATTAAGTGGTCACCTACTTTCTTACCATTGGTTACGGTTGCGCATAAAGGCGTTGTTTCTGTTCTGTTCTGGGCCACTCTGCTAACTCTGCTATTTCCGTCTTACTACTGTCTTTGTGCTATCTTCTGCTTCGGTAACTCAGACCGTTTTATTGTGTGTGAGTGGCTAACGACGAATAAAAAGAGAAGAAGAGAAAAGAGAGAGAATTGCGGATTAACAGTTGAGACACAAACACAACACGCAACGCACTTTGACAATCAAACCTTGAATAATTAACTTGCTAATTTCCTTTAACTCAGTCTCGACAGCGCAGCCGAGCGTGCAGATCCCCACATCGGCGCTCGAGGCCGGGGACTTGGAGCGTGGAGATCAAACGTCCTTAGTGCGAGAGATCCATTACACCAGGGGTGCACACTTCAAAAAAATATGTAACACGGATTTCAGAATACGTTATTCGTGTCTAGAACGTATGTAAAGTTCTTCGAAAAAAATTTCTCCGCGGCACAACATACAACTTTGGATGTTCGTTTCGTGTGTCGCGAAAATTTGGTCGCAGCATATATTGTGCTCGCTGCACGACATCATCTTTATATGGAAAACGCGCGCTGGGGTATAACGGCTCATATAATGCGTGATGCGCTGTCCGCTCGCTTCGCTCACTCGCGCATCCGCATGATTATGAAAGAGTGTTTTCGAATGCGGAGATGCCATATTGTCATTGGATTGATCGGGCGGTTCTTTTTTTTGGGGCCCAAGGTAAACAAGGGGGGGGCGGGGCAGCAACAAAAAGACCCATTGTCGTGGGCCCTCTTTGGGGGTGCGGCGGCGCGGAACACCCCACACCGCAGGCTGCACACCCCACCCAAACCACTGGGCGAACACAACCACACCAAGGCAATGCCACGGCAGCGCCACCCCACCCCGCTCTGGGCTGGGTCCGCAGAGGTGTGGGCGCGGCGGGCGACGCGCGGGGGGGTAAACGAAAGCGGCCAACCGTAAGTTGTGGGTAGGGAGTGGGGAAAGGAAAACAGTAAAGCTTGGTTATGTGGAAGCGGGAGCGAGCGGCAGGGGAGGGGCGCCGCCGCACTTTATTTTATGGGGGATATGGTGGTGCGGGGGGGTTTTTTTTTTTTGTGGTTTTGCGGCGGCGAACAAAAAACCTGGTGGAAACTTGTTCTTGTGCCCGGGAAGAGACGGGGGGTGTTGGTGTCTGCGGCGAAGAAAAAAACCCCACACCTCTTTGCTTCCTTTGTGGTCGACAAAACAAATTCTTTCTATTTTTTTTTTTTTTTTTTTTTTTTTTTTTTTTTTTTTCCCTGTTTTCTACGTGTTTGTTTTCTTTTTGTTTTTTTTCTCGGGTGTTTTTTTATGTTTCCTAAAATTTTTTGTTGGTGTTGCTCCTTCAGGCAATTTTTATTTTTTGTTTTTTTTTTTTCTTTGTGCTCTGTTTGTGTTTGTAGATTGTTCGTTTTTTATCATGTTTGTGTGGTGGTCTTTCTTTTTTTTTTGTCCTTTCTTCCTTTCTCTTTTGTTGTTATTCTATTGCTGAATAATATATTATATTTTCCTATTCTAAGTTCATCTTTTTAAATTGATTATTTATTTTATCTTTTGCTCTTCGCTGATCATTGAATCATGGCGTTTCGGGGGCGAGCAGCGGTGATAAATGGAAAAAGGAGTCAAGAATTTAAAAAAAAAAAAAAAAAAATTTAATTGTTTATTGGATTACTTTGTTCCGTGTTTTTGTTTTTTTGTTTTACTTTTGCGACTCTAAATGTTGAAGTTGGACGGTGTCGGGCGAATCGGCCGTGGAAGTTGGCGAAATCGGTCCAGGAACGAAAAACGAGAAAAAAGTGTTTTCCAGGGTAATTCAATCCGCTGATCACGAATTTTGGGTTAGTTTTCTTATATGAGCAACTCTAGATGCTGAATCGTGACGATTTCGGGCGAATCGGCCGTGGAAATTGGCGAAATCGGTCCAGGAACGAAAAACAAGAAAAGGGTGTTTTCCAGGGTAATTCAATGCGCTGATCACGAATTTTGGGTTAGTTTTCTTACGTGAGCAACTCTAGATGCTGAATCGTGACGATTTCGGGCGAATCGGCCGTGGAAATTGGCGAAATCGGTCCAGGAACGAAAAACACGAAAAGAGTGTTTTCCAGGGTAATTCAATGCGCTGATCCCGGATTTTGGGTTAGTTTTTTATGTGAGCAACTCTAGATACTGAATCGTGACGATTTCGGGCGAATCGGCCGTGGAAATTGGCGAAATTGTGCATTTTTTAAAGTTGGTAGCATTTTGACTGAGTATCAGTTTTTCACTCTTACAAATTTTGTCTGAGCTACGAAAAATAGGAGAAATGTTTAGTCCGTAGGAATTCAATGCGCTGATCACGGATTTTGGGTTAGTTTTTTACGTGAGCAACTCTAGATGCTGAATCGTCACGATTTCGGGCGAATCGGCCGTGGAAATTGGCGAAATCGGTCCAGGAACGAAAACCAAGAAAAGAGTGTTTTCCAGGGTAATTCAATGCGCTGATCCCGGATTTTGGGTTAGTTTTATTATGTGAGCAACTCTAGATGCTGAATCGTGACGATTTCGGGCGAATCGGCCGTGGAAGTTGGCGAAATCGGTCCAGAAACGAAAAACAAGAAAAGGGTGTTTCCCAGGGTAATTCAATGCGCTGATCACGGATTTTGGGTTAGTTTTTTATGTGAGCAACTCTAGATACTGAATCGTGACGATTTCGGGCGAATCGGCTGTGGAAATTGGCGAAATCGGTCCAGAAACGAAAAACAAGAAAAAGGTGTTACCCAGGGTAATTCAATGCGCTGATCACAGATTTTGGGTTACCGTATTACCTCTAATACCGTATTACCTCTATTAAACCCCCCCCCCAAATTAAACCCCCCCCCAAAAAAATAAACCCCCACCCCCTCGACAAGTTTCCAAATAATCCCCCCCAAAAATAAACCCCCATGGGGGTTTATTAGAAACCTGTTTGAAACACATACCTAGCGAATTCAGTGGCTGAATGCAGTGACATTGGTGAAATTGTGCTACCAAAGGCCCCAAAGGGATGAGTTGGCGGTAATTTCATTACAAAAGGCTGTTACCAAAGGAAATCTCTGTGAAAAGTAGAAGTTTCTGCGACTTCCTTCCTGCCATGGAAGGTATTTTTGCCATTTTGCCCACCCCTAAAAATGGTTTCCAAATAAACCCCCCCCCCCCCAAAAAATAATCCCCCCCCCCAAAAATAAACCCCCACCCCCAGAAGTCGCTGAAGAAATAAACCCCAATGGGGGTTTAATAGAGGTAATACGGTAAACCCCCATGGGGGTTTATTTCTTCAGCGACTTCTGGCGGTGGGGGTTTATTTTTTTGGGGGGGGGGGCTTTATTTTGGGGGGGTTTATTTGGAAACCATTTTTAGGAGTGGGCAAAATGGCAAAAATACCTTCCATGGCAGGAAGGAAGTCGCAGAAACTTCTACTCTACATAGAAATTTCCTTTTACAACAGCCTTTTGTAATGAAATTACCATTAACTCATCCATTTGGGGCCTTTGGTAGCACAATTTCATCATTTTCACTGCAACCAGCCACTGAATTCGCTGGGTATGTGTTTCAAACAGGTTTCAATAATCCCCCATGGGGGATTATTTTTGGGGGGGGTGATTATTTGGAAACTTGTCGAGGGGGTGGGGGTTTATTTTGGGGGGGGGGGTTTAATTTTGGGGGGGGGGGGGTTTAATAGAGGTAATACGGTAGTTTTTTATGTGAGCGACTCTAGATACTGAATCGTGACGACTTCGAGCGAACCGCAGTGGAAATTAGCGAAATCGATCCAAATGCAAAAAAATGTGTTGTCCATGGTAATTCATTGCGCCGATCACGGCTTTTGGGTCAGTTTTCTTATGTGAGCAATTCTAGATACTGAATCGTGACGATGTCGGGCGAATCGGCCGTAGAAATAGCATAGGCGAAATCGGCCCAAAAAGCGAAAAATGAAAACCCTGAGGTATCCGGGGTTTAGAAGAATGTGTGACCAACGAGATGTGAATTTGGTCGACCTTCGGGACTTATTTAAAAGTCAGAATATTATCTAAAAATGCGGGAGACGCATATAAAAGGAGGAATATGGCTTTGTGTAAGCAGTGAGAGACTTGGCTCGACAACTCTTTTCAAGTCTCTGATGTGGTACACACGGATACAAGTACATAAGAGCCATATTTTTGCGCCGTTTATTCACTATTTCGGTTGCACATGTACTTTGTAGACAATTAAAACTTCAACATTTGCGGTATTTCGGGCATTTAGCGACCACTAAAACCACTAAAATAACGATCAGACTTCAGATCGCTGATACTGGTTTGCCCAGGACAAAGTGTATCGCAGAAGCATTAGGGAACGCAAGGTCTCCTTCTGTGGCAAAGGCAACGACTCACGGGACAGACTATTTATCCTGCCACTAGAGTTTGGTAAAAAGGCTGAAAATCAACGGAAGACAACACCTTTTTGTCACTGATGCTGGTGTGTACACAGCGATGCGTACGTTAGCAACGATAAAACCACATGAAACAATGTTTTGCAGTCTCTGATTTTTCTGTTTTTGCACAGAATTTACAGATTCTTGATTTACAGAAGTTCTGCACAGAATTTGCCACCCTCGTAGCCTGGTGGTACTGCGTTAGACTACAGTCTGTTCGCTCGGGGGATCGAACCCCGCCGAGGGGTGTATATAGGCACTTAATGACAGAGAAAACTCGATGGGCGCCCTACTCAATGGCGTTCTGTACGCTTCTCTGGGTTAGCTCTGGCTAAAAACATCGCCTAAAAATCACAACAACAACAACAACAACAACAACAGAATTTCGCACATGATGTGATTTCGACGGACTAAATTGGAAAGGACAGTTAAAAAATAATTTTAAAACTGTTTTACATTTTTCAGTAAAACAAACGCGGCGCAAAAATATAGCTTTTATGTACTTGTATCCGTGTGTACCACATCAGAGACTTGAAAAGAGTTGTCGAGCCAAGTCTCTCACTGCTTACACAAAGCCATATTCCTCCTTTTATATGCGTCTCCCGCATTTTTAGATAATATAATGCCATTCCCGTCAGTTGTCGCCCTTTTTGTCGCGTCTGTTTCTGTAGCGCTCATACAAGGGTACAATAATTGTCCTCGATTTATTCCATTTTTCTGTAGCATTGTAGTCAAATGTAAAACCCTTCTGAATCGACCTTTCCAACGATTGTCGCCGTGAAATTCAAAATATGGTTTTTTTTAATGTTTCTTTGAGAACAATTGTTTCGTTTTCAAAATAAGAAACAGCAAACCCACACACACTCAGATATGCGTGCGGCGGTGAGGGGCTGCAGAGCTGCGAGCGGTATGCGCTCGGGGGTGCGTGGCAGCCGATTGCAAAAATGCCCGGCATAGGTGAAGCATCGGAGGTATACGCGCATGCTCTGTTTAGCGATTCTTTTGTTTTTTTGTAGAACGATATGCCAATTTTGTAACGTTTGTCGAAAAAGTTTGCTTAAAAAACAGTTCTTACTGACGTAGTACATGTATTCGCTGAGCTGACACTGTATTGTGGATTTATTCAAACGTGTCCGGACTAAAATGACGTCATTTGCTTTAAAAACGCTCGTTTGTCAAAGTACAGGCATTAAAATGTCAGTTTAGTGTGACTGATTCGACATTCACCATTTGTTTACGGGAAGAAGTCGGCTAAACGGAAAGTCTGGTTTGCTGTGAACGGCAAGCGCATGTTTGGCGGCAGATGACGTCATTTCAGTAGGACACGTTTGAAAAAATAGGTAATAGGTCGACGTGCGTCGTAGGCATGTCTCCATAGTCCATGGACGGTAGTACAGGGTGTCCCAAAAAAACATAACAAAAGTAAATGGCTCGTGCGGCCGACTGATTGCACGTGAAGCCGTGAAATTTGAAACACTTTTAGAAAAAAGGAACACATTTTGTGTGTCCAAATTTTATCCCGAAATTCCATTTTTTTCAATAATATTTTAGCAGAAATGCGTAAAAACTCAAAAATCACACCACTTCGGCGTGCGTTCATTTGCGTCCCGTTATTTCCGGCCCACGCATTTCCGGCCCAACATTTCCGGCCCACTCATTTCCGGCCCACTCATTTCCGGCCCACCCATTACCGGCCCCGTTCATTTGCGTCCCACGCATTTCCGGCCCACTCATTTCCGGCCCACCCATTACCGGCCCAGCCCAATAATTCGCTTCAGTGACTTCAACTACCACCCACTGCTATATTTCATCAGGAAACTCACATTGACCAGGCGGTTACACTTTGAACTAGGGTTCGATTTTTTTAAATTCTTTTTTCAATCGGATTTTTTCGTGATGCATCATTATTAAGAAATGTGCATGTGCTGTAGCGGTGCCCCTGCCCTATAACACAGGAAAAAAATGCAAAAACTAAATTGATCATTTCACCTTATCAAAAAGGCTTGGCTTAGGATTAGGTTTAGGATTTGGAATGATTAGGATTAGGAAACACAACTGGTTGTGAATCCACTGATCCAAATGTCCAAATTTGGTTAGAGGGGCAATTTTCATAAAAGTTTTTGCTAATTTTAAGGATTAAAATGATTGAATTTGGCTCTGTGTTCAATGCAAAATTCGAACTCAGCGCGTCAGCGCGGTTCGAAAGCTCTTATTTCTGTCGACCCATGTGTTGCTGTCATTAAAATTGAAAGTGCTAAATCAATCGGAACAAAGCAATAAATAAAAACACAACTGATTCATCGACGAAATTCAAACTGAGACATTTTTTCCAATGTCAGGAACAAATCGGAGCGAAATGAAAACTAAAACCGAAATGAAAATTTTAAATATTTTTGTTAAAAGCATGTCGGTGAGCAGGTAGTACAGTTTAGAGTGCAGTTTCAGTTTATTTTGTTGTCCGTGGCGAAATACAGCGAAGGAAGAACTGATTATTGTGCTGGGCCGGTAATGGGCGGGCCGGAAATGAGTGGGCCGGAAATGAGTGGGCCGGAAATGTCGGGCCGGTAATGGGTGGGACGGTAATGGGTGGGCCGGTAATGGGTGGGCCGGAAATGTCGGGACGCTAATGCGTGGGCCGGAAATGCGTGGGCCGCAGTTGACCCCGCACCCCTAACTTCAGCATTTTGACTCAGGATAATCATGGTAGTTTCACTTTTTTCAGCAGCCCAATGTCTTTTTCATTGTTCTCAATGATTGCCGACATTCGATGTTCGAAATTGATGAGCAATTCTGGTGCAGCGCCCTATCATCGTTGATTTTTTGCACACCACTGCGAATTTTGGTTTTCAAATTGTTGAAAATTTTGGGCGCCGAACGGTACACAATTTCCTTCAGGTGCCCCAAACCCATAAGTCAAGAGGAAAATTGAAACAAGTGCGCGAGTGGCTGTCGGCGTCGTTCCGTGACCGCTGGATCGGTCGCATGGGCAGAATTGAATGGCCCGAGAGGAGTCCGGACATGAAGCCTTTGACTTCTGCGTTTGGGGGCATCTGACGGATAATGCGGGACATTTTCGGCGCCCACCACTGCAGCGGTGTGAGAAAAAATCATCGATGATCGAGCGCTGCACCAGAAAGTGATCATCAGTTTAAAACATCGAATGTCGTCGTTCATTGAGAACAATGGAAAACACATTGAGCAGCCGAGAAACATGAAACTGAACGACCGTGAGCATGAACATGATGACATCAGTGAAGTTGAAGCTGACGATGAGCTTGTGCCACTGCCAGATGAGATTCTCGATGACGACAATGATGTTTATCTTGAGTCAAAAAACTGAATTTAGGTGATTTTTGAGCTTTTACGTATTTCTGCTGAAATGTTATTGAAAAAGTTGAATTTCGGGATAAAATTTGGACACACAAAATGTGTTCCTTTTTTCTAAAAGTGTTTCAAATTTCACGGTTTCACGTGCAACCAGTCGGCCGCACGAGCCATTTACTTTTGTTATGTTTTTTTTTGGGACACCCTGTACATATGATGAAACCTAACAACACGTGTTCTGGGATGCCGTATGCGCATATGTTTGTATGAAGGGGTCTAAAGAACGCTTTCCCAACGTTGAAATCATGAAGTTTCTCCTTCTAAAACCGAGGGTCGTGCAATTATTTCCAGTTTTCACTTCACGCCGTTGATCTGGCGCATTTGATTGCGATCGGTGTCGGCGAGGAACACGATCGAGTGCACGAGTTCAAAGGGGGCGTTTGGAGCGAGGTGACTACGGTGACGTTCCCACCGTGTGATCCATTCTTGAATGATTGCCGTAAAAAGGCCGTTTTCGTGCCCAGTCTGTGAGAAGCGAACATTTTAGATATCGTCACTATTCCAGTTTGCACGTTTTTCGCCCAGCATGATATGACTGTGTTCAGTTTTTATTGACGCGCGCTGTCTTCATGGTTGCCTTCCGTGTTTTGCGTTGTGACGCTCATTCGCCACAACCGGAAACTCAAGCAGCTTGTAAACTTATTGATGCGTTTTTTTTTGTTTCATAAACTGCATTTTGATGTACTACACCTTCAGGATCGGGTAGTTTAACGAACAATATTCTGTTTTCATTATTCATTGAAACAAAAGAAAGTTAGAGGAAATTTGCTGTTTTTTTGTGGAGGTGTTGCAAGAAGAAACTAAAACTGGTAAAACGGCTCATTCTGGAGTTTGGTTAAATAAACATTTTAGCATAAAATTTGGAGCTCTGCTGGAACATGTTTTTGCCATATTTTTGCCGTCATGGTTCTAGAATTTTTTTATTTGAAAACCCAATTCACATGCATCGCACTATTTTTGTGACAATGTATAAAATATCGGGTAAATTCATGCTTTTTTCTGGATATCAAGCTCACCAGAGGTATTGAATGTGTAAAAAACGAACTGTATGCATTCAGCAAAAGTTGCCATAGAATGACTGGGGCGTCAAAATATGGCAACATGTTTTGCCATATTTTGACCCCCCCCCCCCTCGGTCAAAATATAGCATAACACCGTGGAGCGTGCATCGTATCACAACGGCACAAACAAGTGCTCCCTGCAGTCGAGTTGACATACAACAATGCCGTGATCAAGTGCAGCACGGGAAACGTGGCGGACTGGCAGGTACATTGTTTTGTGTGTACCCACTGTTTCGCTGATGTTTCAGCCAGACATAACATCCGTCTGCGCTGGTCATCATGTTTGATTGGGCTGTGCAGCCCGGGCCTTGTCGTACTGACGAGCCTGGGGGCCCGCGGTATACGCTTACCAGGCGAAACCGCAAGAAACAGTGCTTGCACGTTGTAATACATACGTACAGGATGTTGCAAAAAAACTACAGTACGGCCGAATAAAGAAAAAGGGCAGTCCTCGTCTTCTCCAATCAACGCAAAGATTAGTCCCAAACTGAGAGTTTCCTTTCTCAAAAATGCCAAGTAATTTGGCAAACGTGTCTGTGATAGACAAAGAACAGAATAGCCCGAATAATTAATTTTAAAGTTTTTAGAAACGCATCCAACTTGACACACAAATTGACTTTAGGAACGTTTTTTCTTTCATTCAAATTTTGCGCTCTCCTTGAACCCTAAAAAGCTGCCGTGTTTACTCGGCCATACCATACAACAAACGGATGTTTTACTGGAGTTTCCTTTCAACGTTTTGGCACGAAATTTGGAATACTGCTTGAGAAATGTACGTTTCCCATTAGAATGTGCTAAAATTTCGCAGAAAACCCGAAACAGAAACAAAACGTGCAGGTTTTTGGTCCACCTTGTATTGTATATACCGTAATACTGTTTCTTGGTTTTATGACTCAATGCGTTTGCAGGCGTCGAAAAAAATCAGCTTTATGCTGGATGTGTCATCAATTAAAAATGCCCCAGTGACTCAACGTAATGGTATCTCAGGGACACGGATTATTTCACCAATTTTGAATTCCACATTTTAGTTTTATCGCACTTTGAAAACGTCTCCAATGGTTCGAGAGAAGTATGAAAAGTTTGAGATTGTCATGCAAAAGCTGGATATTGTGGAGGTGATCAATAATCTGTGTTGTTCAAGTGTGTAGCAGTGTTGACTGTTGAAATGTTTGAAATGTACAGTACCTTTGTATGTTACCACAATGTACATTTATGAATCCTTCACCGTATTACCCCCATTAAACCCCCCCCCCCACCATTAATCCCCCCCACCAATAAACCCCCACCCCCCCCCCGACCAGTTTCCGAATAATCCCCCCACAAATAATCCCCCATGGGGGATTATTGGAAACCTGTTTGAAACACATACCCAGCGAATTCAGTGGCTGGTTGCAGTGAAAATGATGAAATTGTGCTACCAAAGGCCCCAAATGGGTGAGTTAATAGTAATTTCATTACAAAAGGCTGTTATAAAAGGAAATTTCTATGTAGAGTAGAAGTTTCTGTGACTTTCTTGCCTGCCATGCAATGTATTTTTGCCATTTTTCAACAAACTCCCACCCCTAGAATTTTTTTGTAAATAAACCCCCCCACCAATAATCCCCCCCCACCAATAAACCCCCACCCCTAAAAGTCGCTGACGTATTAATCCCCCATGGGGGTTTATTGGGGGTAATACGGTATTTATATTGTATCACGTGAATCTATTTAGGTTTTCAGGGAAAAAACATAAGACAGGCAACAGCCATTTATTTGAACAAAAACAAAACCACGTTTTACAGTAACAAAATTGCCTAAAGTTCGTTCTTTTTATTCAACCCAGTATCCTGTTTGCGTTATTAATCCGATGATCTCCGAGGTTTTTCATATTTTGTTTCATTTTTTGCTCTCTTCTGGAGTGGGGTCTGCAAAAAGGTTGAACTTGCAATATTACTATTGTCTTTTCGTGCGAAGGAGGCGGAGTAATGTTGAATGACGTGAGGAAAAGCCGCACAGCTGAAAAATGTTTCGCGCCAGAACGCAGAACGAATATGAATTAAAATAAATTTTGTTCAGTGAAAAAAGATTCTGTCTGGTTTTTTTCTCAATTTCTTGCACAAATATGCCGTCAGAATACGTTTAGTTTTGGTGATTTCAAATTGCCGCGCAGTCATGAAACATTTTCTCTATCTGTATGTGCAAACGCATATTGGGTCACGTTAAATAAGAAAGATAATAATAAATTTTATTGGGCGACTAAACTCATAAATCGTATATAAAAAACAAAAAAGCTACTGATTTTTTAAAATTTTTATTTTTTAAAAAAAGGTCTTACATTCGCAGAGATACGGCAACTTGTCCTTTTTCAGCTCATCGTTGACCTCTGTTACCTCTAGCTTGCCACTATCCGGGTTCACCGACAATTGGCCGCCACCAACCCACCAGGCTCCGCCATAGAGATTCTGTAGAAAAGATAATAACGAAATCAGTGTGTGAACCGCAGAGTGCTAAAAATTGATCTTTCCACCAGTGCAGTGAACATTTTTTTTCAACACAAATATTTCAACTACAATTAACGAAACGCATCAAACCGCATTATTCAAATCTTAATTTAAAGGGGCATTCATGAAGCAGGTGACCGCGCAGCTCAGCCACTTATACGCGTCACACCGCTTCATGAATGCCACTTTATATTGTTTTGATTTTATTCATAATGTATTTTTTTTTAATAGCTGAACAATTTGTTGTTGATTGATGATGAAAATTATTGTTGCAAAGTGCGTCTTTTTACTACTGTGGCGTGGTGAACCTGCCAATTCGGGTGCAATCGCTGCAGGAATGCGTGCACTTTCCACAAGTGCGTCTCATGCGCCTTCGTGTCCATCAAGTAAGCAGCTTTGTTGCCGTGTCGCGGGCATTCCTACGGTTGGGGCGCACAGTGGGCGGGACGGTGGCAAGCAGTGGCCGAACAAATACTTCACCGAATCACCGCGTTTTTTAGCGTCAATGATTGAGACTTTGAGAGTATTATCCAGTTGGAAAAACGCGAGGCACTTGAAAAGCAGTTGTTGTTGTCGCTTTACAGCGTGTTATACCGTTATTGTCGCTCAAGTTTTTGTGGTTGTTTGACTCGTGTTTTTGAGCGTCAAAATCTTTTGTTTCATCAGAGAGTGAGAGATATGAAGCTGATCGATGTATAGCAAACGTCTCCGAGACTTCTTTCAAAACAGATTGCTGCATTTCTCAGGGATTTTAAAATTTTCTGCTTTTGCTTGACACTGTTCCGCCCTGTTGCACGCGTTGCCAGTCGGCAATCTCATTGACCAGCATTACGCACGTCACCGAATGCTCGTGTACGCGCAGACAACCGCGTTGCTCGTTCAGTGTTTCGCCTGACAACAAAAAAAATAAATAAACCATCTTACATGGTTATCATGCGGATGCGCGAGCGAGCGTAGCGAGCGGAGAGCGCATCACGCATAATATGAGCCGTTATCCCCTCGCGCGCTTTTTTCAAATTTGCTCGCTGCGTCCTGCGAGCATAGTATAAGCCACAAACTTGGTTCCGTGCACACGAAACGAACACCCAAAGTTGTGCTTGGAGCCGCGAAAAAATTTTTATCCGACTACTTTTCATACGCTGTAGACACGAAAAACCTATTCTGAAAACAGTGTTACTTCTTTCCCTTTGTCCTTTTTTTTTTTCAGGTATGTAATCAACATGTGTTCGCCCTTTTAATTTTTGCCTGCGACACTTTCACAGTCGAACAAAAATGTTCCCTGGGGTAATTCCACCCGGAGATTTTGAAAATTGAGTTAATTTTTTACCCCGACCCTGTTTTTGGGTAAAAATTGGGCATTTTTAATTGTTCGGAGGGTTTTCACCTGGTTTTAAGTGTTCGCCCTTTCAATTTTTAGCTGGGACACTTTCACAGTTGAACAAAAATGTTTCCTAGGGTAATTTCATCCGTATTTTTTGAAAATTTAGTTATTTTTTTTGCCCGGGCACTTTTTTGAGTCAAAATTGTGCATTCTTTGAAAGTTCGTAGCATTTTGACTGGGTATCAGTTTTTCACTCTTACAAATTTTGTCTGAGCTGCGAAAAATAGTAGGAAAAAAGTCTAGTCCGTAGTAATTCAATGCGCTGATCACGGATTTTGAGTTAGTTTTCTTACGTGAGCAACTCTAGATGCTGAATCGTGACGATTTCGGGCGAATCGGCCGTCGAAATTGGCGAAATCGGTCCAGAAACGAAAAACAAGAAAAGATTGTTTTCCAGGGTAATTCAATGCGCTGATCACGGATTTTGGGTTAGTTTTCTTACGTGAGCAACTCTAGATACCGAATCGTGACGATTTCGGGCGAATCGGCCGTCGAAATTGGCGAAATCGGTCCAGAAACGAAAAACAAGAAAAGGGTGTTTTCCAGGGTAATTCAATGCGCTGATTACGGATTTTGGGTTAGTTTTCTTACGTGAGCAACTCTAGATACTGAATCGTGACGATTTCGGGCGAATCGGCCGTGGAAATTGGCGAAATCGGCCCAGAAACGAAAAATAAGAAAAGGATGTTTTCCAGGGTAATTCAATGCGCTGATCACGGATTTTGTGTTAGTTTTTTTATGTGAGCAACTCTAGATACTGAATCGTGACGATTTCGGGCGAATCGGCCGTGGAAATTGGCGAAATTGGTCCAGAAATGAAAAACAAAAAAAACGGTGTTTTCCATGGTTATTAAATACACTGATCACGGATTTTGTGATAGTTTTTTCATGTGAGCAACTCTAGATACCGAATCGTGACGATTTCGGGCGAATCGGCCGTGGAATTTAGTGAAACCGGTCCAGAAATGAAAAACAAGAAGTCGGTGTTTTCTATGGTAATTCATTGCGCCGATCACGGCTTTTGGGTCAGTTTTCTTATGTGAGCAATTTCTAGGTACTGAATCGTGACGATTTTGGGCGAATCGGCCGTAGAAATAGCATAGACGAAATTGGCCTAAAAACGAAAAATCTATAATACTAAGATAGTAACTGTGTATGTAAGTCAGGTCAGGTCAGGTCCGTTCCGCTACGTTGATTGGCTGTTAAAATTTACAGTTTGAGCCAATTTTGCTATTTAAGTCATCATCAGCTGAATACTCATACTCCATTTTCTAATGACAATGCAAAGTTCAAATCGTCATTCCACATGACGTTAGTCATCATGATACCTTTTGCTCAAGAGCGACAACAAACAAGCGAGACAATCGTAAGAATTGCAAGGACTCCATTGTAGACGATGGAGTTTTTTTCACAAAAAACGAGTTTTTAAAACAATCGCTTGCAAGTTGATCGCTCTTTTCGCAAGGTAGACTTTTTATAAAGCCGGTGTTTACAACGAGTATTTAGAAAATCGTTGCTTTTTCCTTCATTTGTTTTTTATCATAGAAAATGCGTCACTTAGTATAGAAAAGCTACATAACAAAACAAAAGCGACCGTTTTACACAATGGGTACTCAGAAACGTGTTGCTTTTTGTTGCACTCGATCAAAAAGAACTGGCTTAGGTTAGGGGAAGCGGGGAAAAGAAGTAAACATTCAAAACAAAAGCGGGAGCTTTGCTACGGGTGTTCAGTATGTAGAAAATCGCTGCTTTTTCCTTCATTTGTTTTTTTATCATAGAAAATGCATCACTTAGGATAGAAAAGCTACATAACAAAACAAAAGCGACCGTTTTACACAATAGGTACTCAGAAACGAGTTGCTTTTTGTTGCACTCGATCAAAAAGAACTGGCTTAGGTTAGAGTAAGCGGGGAAAAGAAGTAAACATTCAAAACAAAAGCGGGAGCTTTGCTACGGATATTCAGCAAAATGTTGCTGTTTTGTCATTTCCATTCTATCAAAAATCCTTGGCTAAGGTTAGGGTTAAAAATAAGAGCAGTAAACATACCACACAAAAGTGGCTATTTTGCAGCGAATATTCAGAAAAGTTTTGCATTTTTCGTCATTTAAACTTTAAAAGGCTTGGCTTAGGTGAGCTTTGCTACGGGTATTCAGTAAAATGTTGCTGTTTTGTCATTTCAATTCTATCAAAAATCCTTGGCTAAGGTTAGGGTTAAAGGTAAGAGTAGTAAACATACCACACAAAAGTGGCCGTTTTGCAGCGAATATTCAGAAAAGTTTTGCATTTTTCGTCATTTAAACTTTAAAAAGCTTAGCTTAGGTTAGAGTAAGCGGGAAAAAGAAGCAACTTATCAAAACGAAAGTTGGCGTTTTGCAACAATTGTTCAGAAGTGTTGCCTTTTTGACATTTACACTCTAAAAGGACTGGCTTAGGTTAGGGTAAGCGGGTAAAAAACCATTACCAAGTCAAAAGCGGGTTTTTTCCAGTGGGTATTTAGAACAGTGTTGCCTATTCAGAAATGACAGCTGACTGAAGCAGATTGCTTTTCTTAAACCTGTATTTTAAACTGAAACAAAAACTTAAACCGGTATCAGTTAATTGTTGTTAACCAAACGACATTGTTTTTTTATAATTTTTTTAACAGGAATGGCGATTGAACAACAGGTGACGACATTGAAAAGCTAACCAAACAAGATTAATTTTAAAACTTTAAGCGGGAATGGCTGTTAATTGTTGCTGATCAAAGGAGATTGTTTTTTTGATACTTTAAACGGGAAGGACAGTGGAATGCAACTGATTAGCAAAGAATGAAAGGACAAATAAGCGACATTGAAAAGCTAATAAATGCGAGAATTGATTTTGATACTTTAATAGGGAATTGCAGTTGTTTGTTGCTGATTAAAAAGGTTGCGGATTTTGAGTCCGCGTCGTGGGCAAGGTCAAAAGGGGAAAACCAACTCAAAAATAATAGTTGTATTTATCAGCTAACCGTGCCGTAGGCACGGGTCAATTTGCTAGTGAAAAACCTGAGTTGTGTGCCCAACGTATTGTGATTTTGGTCCGACCTTCGGGGCTTATGTAAAAGTCAGAATATTATCTAAAAATGCGGGAGACGCATATAAAAGGAGGAATATGGCCTTGTGTAAGCAGTGAAAGACTTGGCTCGACAACCTTTTCAAGTCTCTGATGTGGTACACACGGATACAAGTACATAAGAGTCATATTTTTGCGCCGTTTATTTTTTATTTAGATTGCAAGTGGCAACCCTCGTACATTGTAGACAAATGAAACTTTCACATTTGCCTTTTTCTAGCATTTAGCGACCTCTAAAACCACTAAAATGACGATCAGACTTTAGATCGCTGACACTGGTTTGCACAAAGTGTATCGCAGAGGCATTGGGAACGCAAGGTCTCCTTCTGTGGCAGTGACTCACCGGTTTATCCTGGCACAAGAGTTTGGTAAAAAGGGTGAAAATCAACGGAAGACAACACTTTTTGCACTGGTGCTGCTGTATGCACAGCGGTGCGTACGTTAGCAACAACGATAAAGCTACATGCAGCAATGTTTTGCAATCTCTGATGTTTCTGTTTTTTGCACAGAATTTACAGTATAGCCGATTAAACATGGCAGCTTTTTTCAGGGTGCAAGGAGCGCGCGAATTTTGAATAAAAGAGAAAGAAGTTCAGAAACCAAATTGTATGCCAAATTTGACGCGTTTTTTAAGCTAATGGATTATCCGTATTATTCTGTTTATTCTTTCTCCCTTGCACACATGATTGGAAATTATGTTGGCATTTTTGAAAAAGACAACTCCTAGTCAGCGACTAATCCCGCCTTGACGGACTGCCTCATTTATTCGGCCATGCTGTTCAGAATTTCGCACATGATGTGATTTTAGACTAAACTGAAGAGGACAATTGAAAAATATCTAGATAACTTCAAAATTTTTACGCTTTTCAACAAGCTTGTAAACAACAAACGCGGCGCAAAAATATGACTCTTATGTACTTGTATCCGTGTGTACCACATCAGAGACTTGAAAAGGTTGTCGAGCCAAGTCTTTCACTGCTTACACAAGGCCATATTCCTCCTTTTATATGCGTCTCCCGCATTTTTAGATAATTAACAATTTACCGTCAAGCCGTAAAGACGTAAAGACGTTAATATATGTCGCAAATATGTTGTGCATTGTATCTAGCGCCTGTATCTGTTGATTTTGTGACGCAGACATCTTGGCTGGCTGGCTCTAGTTTACAGTCCGACGAGAGTTACAGGTCACTTGGCCTAATTTACTCTCTCGCTATGACTACCGGGTGGCCGCGTGATTAAGACTTAAAAATTATGTTCCAAACGAACGCTGCGAGGACGTTGTGTTGAAAAATGTAAGGTTTTTTGATTTTCAAGCGCAAAAAAATAATAATTTCCAGCCAGAGTACACTGATCAGACGCCTCCGTCGTCCATCCCAGTCCGTTCACGGTTGCATTTCCCAATTCGACACGTCCGATTGTGAAATATTTGATCGTCTTCTCGTCTTTGTCGCGTCGTCGGAACGGAATTTCAATGGTGGCCAGTTCATTCGGATCGTACGCGTCTTCCAGTGGAATGATCGTCGCTTGACAACTCTACAGTGTACGTATGTGGTGTTGTGAAATACGCACGAAAAAAAAACGATGGACGAATTGATTGAAGCCGTGCGCTAATGTTGGACAAAAACATATTGGGTAAAAGTTTAAATTGGGTAATATTGGGTAAATTGCTTAATACTGAGTAAATTTAAAGGTTCTGCAAGCTGAACTTTAATCAGAATGGCACATAAACAAACAAAAACACCACAACTAACAGACCAACCAACCAACAGAGTTTCAGTTTTCAGTTTCCAAAAATATAACGTTTTTTTGCAAAAGAAATCGGAAAAAAACATCATGAGCTTACTCCATAGCACCGATGAAACACCTCGAGATAGAACTCGTGTCCAAACCACTCATTCTCATCGGCGTACAGGTAGAACTTTCCGTTCGGTGTGTCGAACTTCTGGTCCATCAGGTCATCAGAAAACACTGAAATTGGTCACGGGCTGCAGGCGCATTAGACTGTTTTGGCCTGTGCGTTCTTGAGATCGTGCCCCGCCAAGGGGTTCCAAGAGCTAGTTCTTACATACCCGTGAACCGGCTCTTACGCAGCCAAGAGCCGGCTCTATGGCATATCCAAGAGCGGATCAAGAGCCGGCCACGCAGAAAAAGAGCGGCTCTACATTTCACGAAATGTGACCCGTGCACCAACCAATCAGCTAATTGTATATGATCTGCACCAAAAAACTGTCGATAAAAACGGAAGAAAATCCCATTTTCCTGCACATAACACCAAACCAACCGTCATCTTCGTACAGTTTCACGACCGCCTCCGAGCCACCAATCGGTTTGCCACCGCAGTCGAGTTGGCCGGTCAAGTGGAAATGAACCCGGTATGCGTTGGTGATGCCTGAAAGTTGTGTCCCTATGTTGTTTTCGTGCCGTACGCTTTGCAGTTTGCTTTTCCTATCTTGAAACACAAAACTTTTGAGGATATACAGTATTTTACCTGCAAAACTGAGTGAAACCAACGTGATACCAAGGTAATAATAGAGCACGGGCATTTTTTATTGCGTTTGTTTTGTGAATGTTTGTTTGCAACTGTCGCCGTTTTTTGCGTAGTCACCTGAACGATGACGTATGAGAGTTTAGACAAAGTTTACCGTGCTGACTACTGATTGGTGAGTGAAAATCAGCTCATTGAACTTATGCCCAATCAGTTTGTTGGTGTTGAATGTTTCATTTAGTTTTTTTCTTAACGCTCGACCGGCTTACGATCAGAGCATTATTTTTGCTCAGGGACAGTGATCAATTATAATATACAGAACTTTTTTGTCCGTTTCAGTTTCAATAACAAAAAACAAACCAAAAAACAAAAAAATGTAAACACTCTTCGAATATGTGGGTAGATCTAGCCGAACTGACCAGATATTCAATAACTTTCTGCAGCAAGAAGCCGTTTGTTGAAAAAAGCCTTTGTGGTGTGCCGAAAATCACTTTTTTCTTGCGTTTATTGTTGAGCGACATCTTGTGTTGCGTGGTGGTGGTGTGTGATCATGCTGTGCACCAGTGCATGACCATGGTCTTCAATTTCATCCATCGAAACCCGCACACGTAATATAGCAAGAAACACAATCACATTAAAAAATCACAACCATAAGCGGTGTGTCGATGGCTCGGAAAAATAACGGAAATGTAACGGCAATAAATATTCAAAAAAACCGTTTTTTAGAAGAGAATTGTCAGCGTTTTTTACCAACGTATCTTGGCTTTTGAGTTCCTTTTGGACTGTCTGGCATCTTTCTGAAGTTCAACCACAAAAAAAGTAGTTTTTGTTGCCAGTTTTGTTGTCGTCGTGTGCGAAAATCAGCTGAGAACTGTCACGTCCAGTGGTCATGGTTAGCCTCCAAGTGTTTTGTGTGCTTGTGATTTGGCTTGATTTGATGCACATGTTCAATCAAATCAGCAGCAATAATCCAGAGAAACTCTTTCTGTGTTTATCCACTAGTTTTACTGAACATTTTTCAAACCGGGTGAAAAAAAAAATAAAACGTGAAAAACACCGATGGTTTAAAGGACAGTGAAGTTTTTTACAAGCAAGAAAACACAAATTGAAATTGAAATTGAAACTTACATTGCGGTGAAAATAATGTGTAACAGCAAAAAAAATTTTCAAAAAAAAGGAAAGAAAACTATTTATCAAAACAGAAACAAAAGATCACGCAGTGTTTCGGTGAAGAACCAGTTTAAAATAAAAAATAAGCACATTTTAAATTGTTTCATTTTAATGGGGTCAAAGCGATAAAGTGAGGCAAAAAAGAAAAAACAAAAAAGTGATACAACTGACACTGGAAATTGTAAAAATTTCAAAAAACACCAGAATTGTGGGAATGACGGGTAGCATTTGCTCGAAAAAAAGCACCACGCTGTAAAATTATCGGCTGATTAGCCACAGGCTCACATGAACCGTCTTTTGCATTCCAGCTAATCAACGAGCCAAACTTGAAAAAAAACATGCTAAACAGTAAAAACTGTACAAAACAACAACGGCTGCGAAAAACATAAAAACTACCAATCTTGTGTCGCTTTCAGTGCCATTTCGAGCTTTTAAAAAGTGTGTTCAATACTTGAAGCGCGCTGAGAAACCGTGGCTAACTGCAAACCCGGTACCAAATAATTATTGCACCAGTCACGAAATTAAGTAGCAAGATCAGTAGCAAGTTTAGTAGCAAGTTTAGTAGCAAGTGTAGAAGCAACTTCAGTAGCAAGTTCAGTAGCAAGTTGCAGTAGCTGCGGTTTCTCAGTGTGTGCGCGTTCAATTTGCTATTTTTCTCACTCAAACCGCGGCCTCTCGGCGCATCAGCGCTGCGTTCGACTGGCTGCCGAGCGACGTGTCGTGACTCGCCTGGCTGTGCTGGCTAGCCGCCTCGTGCTGCTGCGGTCCGGCCTTGCTCAATGCGGTCACATTCTGGTGGCGGGGCCAGTCCGCTTCTGGCGGGCGTCGCGGGACACCTGGAAAACACAGTTACTTGGTGCTTTGGTGCGGCATCTCTCGAAAAACTTGTCAGCCTCGTGGCCAGGTGGTAGTGCGTTCGACTACAGTCTGTGCGCTCGGGGATCGAGCCCCGCCGAGGGGTGTATAGGCACTTAATGACAGAGAAAACTCGATGGGCGCCCTACTCAATGGCGTTCTGTGCGCTTCTCTGGGTTAGCCCTGGCTAAAAACATCGCCTAAACATTCCAAACAAAAAAACAAAAACTCTGTCCAAGAAACTCATTTAGATAGAACTATTAAGCGGTTCGGTTACAGCTTATGTTGGTCAGTTTTTAGTGTTCGCGGTGTCGCAGTTGGTCTGGGACGCGATGAAAATGGAACGCAATTGTCAATTGATTCAATCTGAATAATGCTGATGAATAAATGGCGGGCAGGAGGGCATTCAGGGGGAGGCATTCAGAACAGGGGAGCAAATTCTTGGCGAAAGTCTAAAATTAGTATCCCAACCATCATCTGACGACGGAAATGAAAGTTGTTTTGCGTTAAATGTTATGTTTTGTGTTCTGCGAGTTGCGACCGCACCTGCCGTGTAGGTCGGCGGTCCCACAGCGAGCGGCTGCTTGCGCTCGGTGTCGCCGCCGTCCGGCCCGCGACGGTATGGCCACCGCGCCCACGGCTGATGACGCCCGCCGTTGTTGTTGTTGCTGTGCACGTTGTCGCGGCGTTTGCTTCTGTGCGTGCGTGTGTGTGTTTTTGTGACAGACAATGAAAAACAAACCGTTTTTAGGCAAAGCACACGCGAAAACTGCCGAAATTCATGCGAAAATCCATTCCATGCAAAGCAAATTCACGCCTCCCACGTTATTTCGTGCGCCGCTTGGCTGTTTGGATTGGATTTTTGCACGGAATTTGAATCTTCGAATGGATTTGGTGTTTGAAATGCTCGTACATATCAATTTGTTAGCCTGAATTTGTTCAAATTTCAATCAGTTGCACCACTATATGTATCTCTTGTCGTGAACCTTGTTTTAAAACAAACACACCTCGCTAGAATCAGAGCGATACAGATGAAAAAGAGCACCAAAATTAGCAGGACGACCACAATCGCCAGCACGATGGCCCATGTGCGGTAACCGCTGTTCTAAACAGAAAAGATAAAAAAAGTGGAGAAGAACAACTAACAAAAATGCCGGCAAAACCAAAACGAACAGAAACTCACGTAAATAATTTGCTCCAGTTTCCCATTTGCCTCAGTGCGACAAATCACTTGATCCTTGTTGCTATAGTCGACGCCAAACAGACACTCGGTGCAATCGGACACCTGCTAATTTTGTGAGATTGAGAAACAAAGTTTTTTAAATCGAATAAGTCTGCACAAACGGGTATGGACTCTGTTTGCGACTTTTGAGACCCAGCGGCAAATTGTGACATCAAAAATCAGTGAGCAGAAAAATCAAACCTCAGCTGCCCGAGGTCCACCATAAATTTTGTTTATTTGTTTTTCATGCTGCTGAATGATCAGTCAGTCAGTGTCTTTGTGTGTTCACAATTAATGAAAATTCTCACAAAGAAAAGTAGTAAGCATTCTCAACAAAATTTTGCTAAAAAACGAATTAGTTTTTCTACATCACCTTGTAGCCGACCTGGTTCTGCGTTCGAAAGCGGCACACCGACTTCAGTCCGGTCACTCGCGACGTGCAGACAACGGGCGCGACTGCTGATTGGTTGCAGACGAGGTCACAGTTTGGACCGAGATAATTGTTCATACACGAGAAGCCGTACGCCATGCACAGTCTGTGTTCATGTGGTAAGTTTTTTTCTTCTTTTGTTGCTTGAATTTCCAAAACGAAGTTTGTTTCTTAGTCTTGGGGAGTGAATACAAATTTTGGCAAAAAATGGGTGAATTTCACTCGAAAAATTTGCATTTCAAACAGCAAATTAGACCACGGAACAGTAATAGACGGACGACGGGAAACAAACAGGTATGGAATATGGATGGATAAAAAGTAGTCAAAAGTTTTGTCGTTTATCGCTTCGAGAACACGTTGCTGGCAAATTTGCAATTTTTAAAAATTTACTGAGAATTTGATTGCCCCCGAAATTTAACTAAACTTGCTGCCAAAATTTAGTTCAACTGTTATGGAACAGAAAGTTCTCTTTAATAACAACCGTTAATAGCAATTGAAGCTAGCAATACTGCTTCATGAATGCCGCCTTTAACAGGACCACTTTCAGTAGCCACTTTACTAGCAACGTTTTGCTCATCATTGATAATCAGCATTCGCCCCGTGTCCCGTGCTGCCATGTTGCCCGCCAACCAACAACCCCCCCCGCCGCTCACTGCGTCTGCTGCAGGCTTCCCTGCAGCGGGCAGTCGCGTTGCGCGCCCGTTCGAACGCCCGCATTGCTCGGCAACACGTTGGACATGTTGACGGTGAATGAGTCCATCACGACCGTATACGGGCCGGCCCAGTAGTTCCAGACGCTGCCGTTGCTGAATCGCTTGTTGCCCGTGTGCAGAACGGTGACCGCAATGACGACCTGATGTGTTCGGCATTATGAAAGTTATTGTTGACACGGGAACAGTTGCTTTCATATCGGACAGACAAGCTATAGTCTATGTCTGTATTTTTTAGTTTTGCGACTCAATAACACGCGTTTACTGCAGGAGTCGTAAGGAAAAATTAGTTTCATGCCTGAGGGGGGAATTCAAAATTGACATAGTGACCCGGTCGAATTTCAGTCGGACTCCGGGTAGCACCACACCGTTTATTTTGAATTCCCGCGTCACGCATGAAACTGCTTTCAATGCGCGCATACTCGGTCATGTTCATGGGAGGTTGACTTTGAAATTGACAATTTCAAAATTTCAAAAAAATGGCTGGTTTTCGTTTTCCGTTGGTTGACTCATTGCTGTCAAAACATGAAATCTCGTTTGGGTTGTCTTGTGGCCGCTGGCCACACATGCGTAAGAACGAGGTCAAAGCACAACATCTCGTGTCTCGCGCCAACCGGTTTCTCTCGAAGCGACCAGTAGACCTGCTGCGAGACCTGCACGGTCGTACGACTTGCCGTCAACTGCAACGCCTCCGAGTGCACCTGCGTCGAGACACTCTGCGCTGGATCACTGCAAACGAAACTGTTGCTTCGTGGTTTCTAATAGCGCGCGTGGCATGGTTAAGCTGCATTCATGAAGCATTATTTAGTAATGCGCAGCTGTGTTACTGAATACTGCTTCATGAATGCACCTTTAGCTTGAAACGGGCTTGGCCGACTGGCCCACGCATTTGATGGGTTTGACTTCTGAAAATTGCCCGGTCTCAGAAACGCTCAGTCGTATTTCAATTTTTTTTAATGTTTGGTATGGGCACTGGTATTGCTATGATGGTTTGCAGTTTGGCATTAATATTGGCGCTTTTTTAGCGTGTTGGCGACTTTGACTAATTGCCGGGAGCCTTGGGGCGGTGGCTGCCACGGCGGTCCACTGTCAGCAGAGAAAACTCAGTGAAAGTACGAATTCAAGTTTTTTCAGTAATAATGAATGTCAAGATTATTTCAGATAGAAAAGCGTTCTCCTACCCCGGTGTTACGATTGTGGTGATGAAAGTCAGCATGCAGTCCGCTGTGGACAGGGTGTTCTGGTCGTTCGACGGATTATTTGGATTGTTGTTGTTGTTGTTGTTGTTGTTGTTGCTGCTGCTGCTGCTGCCAGATGCTTGGCTGTTTGGGTCGTCTAAAAGAACAACAACAAATTTGATCTGAATTCAACGTGAATAATAATGGACGCCAAATTGCAGCAAAAATGTTTTCATGTCTGTTTCAACTCGAGGATGGACAACAAAAATAAAAATTGCATCAAAAAAACCTCACCGCCACTTGGCGCCAGCTGTCGGTTGTCGTAGCAGACGTAGCCGCCAGGCAGCGTTCGCTGCTGGTTTGTGTACGCCAGCAATTGTGTCATCAGTAATACCGCTTGGTCCTGAAAAGAAATCAGTAGCACGACAGAACCTGTGTTATTGGTTGCCCCGTGGCCCTTTTCCAGCATGCGTGGAGAGACGACATGAAACCAAAACCCGCTGAGTTTTAGTGGCAACAAACAGCAATTTACTTTTTTTCATCAACACCAACGTTACCCATTGTCACATGTAGTAGGTATGTTTTAAAAAAACCAAAAAAACAGAAAACCGAACCGATGAGCGTTGCATCGGGCTGCCAGTATCATCCGGAACATTGCCGTCTCGCAAAGCGTTCGGATTGCTCGGGTACTGCGGATTTTGGCGACCACCCGAGGGCGCCTGCGGCAGCACGGGGCCAATTCGGTACGGGTAAATTGTCGGCTGCACGGTCCACGGTTTCACGCCGTCGCCCGGGCGAAATTGACCTGTAGTGTGGCCGAACAAATTGGTAAAGTCCTTGTATTCTCCATCAAGGCGGGATCACTTGCAGACGAGGAGTTTTGTCTCTTTCTAGAACGCCAGGATAATTCGCAGGCGTGTGTGTAAGGGGAAAAAATGAACAGAAAATAAAATAAAAAATAAAATAAAAATAAAAAAATAAAAAAAGAATCAATTAGTTCAATGAAACCAGTCAAATTTTGAGCACAATTAGGTTTCTGAACGACTGTTTTCTTTCATATTCGGATTCCGTGCATACAATCTAAGGAAAATGCCTGAATTCGATTGTTGTAACTGAGATTTCGACGTGTCTCGAGCGACTTTTGGCTTCCTCGGTTCGCCTCATGGCAACCGTGTATAGCTGCACAACTGATTGATTGTGCTTTTTCGCTTGCTTTTTGCTTTACGTTTATGCTTTTTCCAATTTAGCTTGCACGAGCATCACCAGCAGTACAGGTTTTTGTCTGATTTGTTGGATCACTGACACACGGGCTTGTCATCCATATCAGTTTCATTTCTCAAGCGAAACTCTTCACGTTCTTCTAAACATCCTCAACGTGTACTCGTCTTGATGTTAAGAAAAACCAAAGATGGGATTCTTCTGACCATTGTTGCCATTTCGTTGTGCTCCGTACGGCGGATATCGATTGTCGTTTGAGTTCTGGCTTTGAGCCCCATAACGATTCTGGTTGTTACTGTTGACCGGTTGATTTTGGCTTCGTTGCTGATCGTATGGATACTGCTGGTTGCCGTAGGACAGCTGTCCCTACAATTCTTGAAAATGAAATAAAAAGCAAGACAAAATAAAACTTTGGTGATTCGCTTTCACAAACCTGTACTTCGGTGACAGCAAAAACGAACAGCGTTCCAACAAGAAGCTTCATTATTTGCCTGATTATGTCAATTGTTATTGTTTCAATGTCTTTTTTAATTAAAATGTTTAAAAACGAGTTTTAGTAGCTGATTGTTTGATGACACATCAAAATGTTTGTAGTACAATGTACGTGAAAAAAATCGCGAAAACTTTTTGAAAATCGTTGTCACCATAAAAACATTTTTTCTGTTCTGATAAAAAGCACCATACACACAGAGTTGTTTTGAAGAAAACTTCGGTCTTCTCTGAGTAATAAGGAAAACAAAAAAGTCAACCAATCAGCACGTCGAAAAACCGTATACACAATATATACACACCACATGTACAAAAACCATGTTTGGCGGGTGCATTAGTACAGAGTTCTGTTATCACTATATTTGAAGAGGGGCTGAAAAAAGTGTTGTAAGTTTTTCGTTTGCTGGAACAAGACCACTTGCATTACTAAATGCTTCACCTGCACTTTTTATGCACATGCGAGCAAGCTTGGTTCAGTCTCTCGCTCCACACGCAACGTTTTTGTCAACGTTTCGGTCGTGTGCTCTTATCATATCACTACTACAGCACACCATAGCTTTTTGAAACCGCGATGCAATGCAATGAAACGGTCGTTTGTATACAGGGTGGTGCAACAAAAATTTATCGTGTTTTTCTTCGATAAAAGAAAAACGGTTTGTCACATTTGAATGATTGGTTTGCTTTGCGAATGCAGCGAACGAATGCAAAATGTCTAGATTTTTATACCAGACATAATGTTTGAAAAGGAGAGAATGAAATAAATTCTGATAAAATTCACTTGTATGTTTCAGTCCACCCTGTCCTGTACGCAATGAAGGATTCAGCCTTGCGTCGAGAAAGCTTCAATACACACACGTGAATTATTTCCCTCCACATTGAAAATGTCAACAATGGTGACTGTACACAACCATAACTGTTGCACCCCCTCTCATTGTGAAAAGTTGTACTTTATTGTAGCGGGGTCTCATGTTTACAGTTGTGTCTGGAAAAAACAACAACATTTTCTGCGGTCCTTGAACTGAAACATGCAGTAGCAGTAAGAAAACAATGCCACTCACTCCAAAAACATTCGAACAACCTGCGGTTCGTTCATTTTATTGCAATATTGCAAAGCAATTTTACAAAATACCCAGATACGTATACCCCCAATAAACCGGGGGTAATACGAGGGGTTTGGGGGGGGGGGTTTTGGGGGGGGGGGGGGGGGGGGGGGGGGGGGGTTTTTTTTTAAGGATGGGGGGGGGGGGGGGGAAAGAAAAATTTTCTATTTATAACTTTTTTTTTTTTTTATTTTTTTTTTTGTATTATTTTTCTTTTCTCTCTCTTTGTGGGTCTTGGCATCACTTCTCTCCCCTCTGGGTGTTGTTCCCTCCATCGATGGGGGGTGTTGGGGGGCGTGGGGGTGGGGGTTTATTGGTGGGGGGGGATTAATGGTGGGGGGTTTAATGGGGGTAATACGGTACATAACAAAGATCCCATAAAAAATGTCAAGAGCCTAAATCCATGTGTAGCACAAAAACAAAATCTCGCACAGTGACAAAAGCAAATTACGTTTTAGAGTGAAACCCATAAGGTCAGCGTCTGAGCAGCTGAGTTACGGACACACGTTCATTCACGAGAGCGCTCGACGCACGGACGTCAGCTTCATGAATGGACGATGTGAAGCGACACAAGCGGCCACGGCATTCGACAGCCCCGCCTAAAAACGCGCGCGCTTCACACTGCGTCACTCCGTCATTCATGTTGACGCGCTGGCAGCGTGTGCGTCCATGAATGTGCGCGCTGGTGTTGTTTTTGCTTCATGAACGTGCAGCGAACTGACGCCGTGTGAAGTGACACGAGCGCTTCAACCTCCATGAATGGCGCTTTTGTGTACATATGTCAACAGCATGCTCATGACGCGACGTTTTCCGTTTTTCAGACTCCAAAAAAAACAAAGTTCAAGACAAACTCTGCATATCGTTCGCTGATAAAACGTCACCTAACATTTTATATGTAAGAAGGTTACAATTTAGAGCAAAATCTGCCCAGCGGAAATACATAAAATTGAAATTTAGCAAGAATGTCCCGTCTCGTTGCGTTTCTGCAATGTTACATGTGGCACTCTCTCGGTGCTAGAAGCCAAGAAGGGCAGACTTTTAACAACAGCTGTAACCTGTGGACTGTAACTCCTATATTAGACCGAATCGTGAATAAAAGATTGTGTTTCGTCTGTTATCAAAAAAAAATCAAAAATAAATTAATTGTGGTGAAGAGGAAGAATCGCGTTGCAAAAAAACCCATCAACAAAATTATGAATTCGCTTCGCACAGCTTCAATGCTCAAGCATCAAACACAAAACAGGAAACCGTCATCATTTCTTGTTGTTCGGACAAGAGGATCCCACGGGTGGCTCTAGCGTCACCTGTCCAATCATAACTTCAAAAAGAATCCGCACACTCACGCAATCGCGGTTTTCTGGAAAAAAATGTATTTTTGTTTGTTGTGTTTTTTAAACTGATGATCGAAACAAACGCTTATTATTGTAATGTAAGTAAGCAGCCGCTCAATTTAGACAACGCTTACGGGAGTTAGTGTTGTGGTGAGACGGTACATAGCGTGTAGCTTGTGAAAAGTTGAGCTAATCTTTAATGTAATTGGCTGCGGTTGGCGGTTGCATACATAAAGTTTTAATTTTAAAAAATCGATATCAATTGTAAATCGGCAGCACGTCGTTCGAAGTCAGCGATCAACGAACCTTTTTATTGTTTGTTCTTGGTCGTTTTCATTTTTTTACTGTCTTCAAACATTTTTTGAACAACCAAATCAATAAACTCAGTCGGCCTCAGTCTACATCTGGGGTGTTACTTCGATATGTCGCTATGTTTTTTTATTTATTGTCTTTGTTGCACGCTCAGCTCACGATTTTTACAGTCGAACTCTTATAGGCTGTCAGCTGATTGGTTGGTGGTTACGTGGAGGGGTGGAGTCCTGGACAGAAAACATACGCGTCATCGAACACGTGATCAGCAGCAACCCATCAGCTGGACAGCCTGTATTATGTTCAGTGCGACTGCGAAATTGTAACTGAGTGATTTGGCCAGCGCAGTGACACAATACTCAAATATGTATACAGGGTGGTCCATTAGCAGCGACCCCAACTTTAAAACGTTTGTGACTCGCCAATCCATTGACCACTCTGGCGGAAACCTTGACCAGTTATTTAACAAAGTTCAACTTAGATTTGCTGCAAAACTTTTCAATCAAAATATCAAACGGCTTCACCACAAACACCCCTATCTATTATGAAAGACACTGCTGTTTCGATCATCTTGTTTTTTTGGAAAAACAGCATGAGCGGAACGAAAGAATCAGTGGCGGAACGTTACCATTGCGGCATTTCGTATTAATGCTCAGTAGGGTGTTCTGCAAGCAAGAAATACACAATGTATGAAGTGTTGAACAAAAACTTAAAAACACAAACCATCACTAATTACTGATTCAAACTCTCGTGTGTTTGCTTCCACTTCCCTCCTCGGATTTAAAAAGAGCGTGGTTTAGTTATTTTTTGAATGCTGTTTTTTTTCTCCCTCTCTCGAGACACAAAAGTTGTGCGGAAAAAAGTCATTTTGCAATTGGGAACTCCTTTGCTTTTCAACATTTCTGTTTATTGCAAAAAAAGAGAAGTGAACCTCGTTTTTAATAATCCCTAACAAGTACAAATTTCAATTGCATGCAGTTTCAAAACGAGCAAATGATACACTCTTTTTTGAATGGCAAAAATCTTTGTTCTTGTTGTGGTATCGGAGCCAATACCGAAGATGACAGACTTAACTAGGTGGTACCGATTTAACTTGGGGGGCGGGGGCACAATGTACCCGCATATGGTCGATTTTGGTGCTGATCATACGAGGACCATGATGTGCACGGCCCACTCAGCAAACACTGGGAAACCATTTCTTTGGCAACACCATGACCAAACAGCCAAAGCTTGGTGCTGCCTAGCCCAACACAAAAATCCCGCTAATAAAAAAAAATCAATTTCAATAAACCATCTTCTCTTACACCGTCTATATCAACTAATGTTTTTTGGTAGTTTGCATCGAAGTGGCAGTTAACGTGATTCCCACTGATTGTTCGGTTGCGATTCAAGTAAACGTAACGACAAATATCAACCGCGAAAACTGCAAAATTTGAATTCGCACAGTTATACAGGGTTGTGCAAAAGGCATTAAACAGTTACAATTTTCACCCACCGTTTCGGACCAAAATTGGTACACGTATAAACTAGAAACGTGGGGATTTGTTTGGTTTTAAAATGACCAAAAATCAAAGCACCAAATCAAACGCTACTAAAATCTCATTTTCCATCTCATTTGCGCCACGAGTAATTAAATTAAATTAAAGACAATTAAAAAATTTTGCAGACAAAAAAATTATTGCGTCCAATAATGCATAACAGTCTTTTTTAATGGTGAGTTCAACAAATCACATTTCAACAGCTCTCCACTTTTCCACCACGATTTTTTGATGCAACATCAAGGAGTCGCGTGAAATCGGCGAGCGCAGGCGCTAGATGACAGTCGTCGAAAATTTCACACTCTGCCGAACTGGACTTAAAAATGCTGTCATTAAGACGTTTTAAGCGTGAGAGCGTTTCCAACGTTCAACCATAAATCAAAAAAAAACACAGAAATGAAGGAAAGAGAACGATATGATGCACTATGCAGAGCAACTCCTTGTGTGAGCCGACTGTTCGGCGCGCGCGTACGTTTATTGCTTGGAAAATGAGGTGAAAATTCAAATGCATCCAGTGCACACGCTGAAATAAACGGATTTCTGTCATTCAAAAACCAAACAATAAAATCTCCGATGTCGCTTGCTTACGTGTACCGATTATGGTAAGAAACGGTTGATGAATGATTAGAGAAAAACCGAATTGAAACGGATTGTGTGACTTTTTGTACATATGATACTATTTGTGTTTTGGTCAATGGGAACTAAAAGTGTTCGAAAGCTAATCACGTACATCTAAAACTAATTTATGTGCTTGTTACGGCAAGTAAAATCACCGAATTGACTTAAAGGCCCGTTTATGCCTGAAATACGTCCTCTCACATCGGGTATAAAAAGGCCTTATGTGTATCAAAGAACAAGAATGCATTGCATGCACACAGAGGAAGCTGATCACCGTATTACCCCTATTAACGAACAAGAATGCATTGCATGCACACAGAGGAAGCTGATCACCGTATTACCCCCATTAACCCCCCCCCCCCACCAATAAACCCCCACCCCCACGACAAGTTTCCGAATAATCCCCCCCACAAATAATCCCCCATGGGGGATTATTGGAAACCTGTTTGAAACACATACCCAGCGAATTCAGTGGCTGAATGCAGTGACATTGGTGAAATTGTGCTACCAAAGGCCCCAAAGGGATGAGTTAATGGTAATTTCATTACAAAAGGCTGTTACAAAAGGAAATCTCTGTGAAAAGTAGAAGTTTCTGCAACTTTCTTGCCTGCCATGCAAGGTATTTTTGCCATTTTTCAACAAACCCCACCTCTAGAAATTGTTTGTGAATAACCCCCCCCCAATAATCCCCCCCACCAATAAACCCCCCACCCCTAAAAGTCGCTGACGTATTAATCCCCCATGGGGGTTTATTGGAGGTAATACGGTTACGGTACACTACACTAACCTAAAGGGGGGCCGCATAGTCATATTTTAATATACAGCTACGCGTCACTAAATACTGCTTCATGAATGCCGCTTAAATACCGTAAAGTCTTACATATAAGGTCTCCTTATATAAATTTGAAAATCAAAATTTTCTGAAAAAAGTGGAATTTCGTGTGACAGCTTTATAAGTGGGAGGAGGTCTTATAAAGCGAACATTAGGAATTCCGGGTCTTATAAACGGGGTAAGATTCCGACCAAGTCAAAATTTTGAATTTTTTGGTTTCCCGCCGTGTGACACTCCGCCCACTTTTGGGTGGGGGTCTTATAAGTGGGAGGAACCTTATATGCAAGACTTTACGGTAATTCATAATGCTCGTCTTTCGCAGGGATTTTTCACAGCCACTTTTAAAGGGCAATCAAGTTTTTAGCAAAGATATCTAGATGCATGTACTGTACAATCTTTGTAGTATTTCACACGCAGTGAAGATCGTCTTTATTTTTGGTAGTCTTTTTTTAATTGTTTTCAGGATCCGACTGTACCGCAAAAACAAAATCAAATTGTTTTCAAAAACATTTCTTACCCGCTTTATCTGATTGGCCTAGAACGCCGTTTGTGATCTCCCTCGAAGGGTCCTCGTCAGTCAGTTTCTGAAATCCCTCCGAAGAAGCTTTTGTGCTCGGTCGAAAAACGAAACGAAACACTTTGAAAAAGTTTCACATTTGCCAAAAAAATAATTGCTCGCGGGTTTTCTTTCAACGGAAGAAAATTAATCAAAGCTGATAAAACAGTGCTGTCCGAACCGAAGTAGTATAGGTCACCACTGTTTGTTAGTGCAGGTGATAAAAAACGTCAACAGGGAAAACGGCTGATATTCAGTATTGAAGCAACTTCTTAAAAGTACATAAGAGCCATATTTTTGCGCCGTCTATTCATTATTTCGGTTGCACCGGTTGCACGGTTGTACTTCTGTCCGTGTGTGCCACATCAGAGACTTGAAAAGAGTTGTGGGGCCAAGTTTCTCACTGCTTACACCTACTAGCCCATATTCCACTTTTTTATGCGTCTCCCGCATTTTTAAATAATATTCTAACTTTTAATAAGCCCCGAAGGTCGGACCAAATTCACAATTCGTTGGGCACACATTCTTCTAAACTTTACATTCGGCAACAACACAGGTTTTTCAATTTTCGTTTTGGACCTATTTTGCCTATGCTATTTCTACGGCTGATTCGCCCGAAATCGTCCCGATTCATCAGTATGTAGAGTGCTCACATAATAAAACTAATTCAAAATAAGTGATCAGCGCACTGAATTGACTACACCAGTTTCTCATTTTTTTGTTTTTTGACCGATTTCACCAATTTCCATGGCGATTTGCTCGAAATCGTCACGATTCAGTCAGTATCTCGAGTTGCTCACGTAGGAAAACTGACCCATTTATTACCCGTGATCAGCGCATTGAATTACCCCGGACTACACCAGTTTCGGCTCGCTTCCAGATTGCAGGGATCTTGCATTCGTTGAGCGACATCGCGACCTCAAATGGCCAGCCATCAACGCGATACCGGGCCCAGGTGTTTCAGGTGTCGATTGCAAACGCCGTCGGGGCCCAGCGCTGTGCTGGTCAAGATCGATTGGCACTTGTTCGCAACCGCATCAGCACCGAAGAACAGACGCAGGTCGCGCGGGCCGCTTGATGGATCGGACATTGACTCGTGCGCGCCTGTCGTTGCCGACGCGTGCGCCACACGTCGCGTTTCTGGCGTTCGGTGCTCAAGCATCGACACAAAGTTCTGCCATTTGAGGGGGCAGTCATCACGGATGCACGCGGCAGTGCGATTGTTCAGCCGGGCCCGCTGTTCAGTCTGCGCGGGGTCTTGTCGTCGTCGTTTGGGAGTCACATGCGCAAATCAAGGGTTGAAATTGTCTGTTACGCTGTGGCTGGCCAACAGCATCTCGCTGGCTCCGGCGTCCGTTGCGGTGCGGTGTTCATGGACGGTACACACCGAGCGAGCTCCGACCATCCTCCGTTGGTCGTAGAGATCGCCGGCACCGCTCCGAAGGCGCGACCCCTCGACGGACGTACCCCAACTTCCGGAAGGCCGACTGGGACGCATTTCGATCCTGTGTCGACAGGCACCTGTCGATGGCGCGAGACCCAACAGGCAACGAGGCCGAGACGACGTTCCGGAGTCCGGACGGCCGTCCTGACTGCGTCGACGCGACACATTCCAGCGGGCCGCATCAAAAACATTCTACAACGACGACGACAAGACCCCGCGCAGACTGAACAGCCGGCCCAGCTGACCAACCGCACTGCCGCGCGCATCCGTGATGACTGCGCCCTCAAATGGCAGAACTTTGTGTCGATGCTTGACGCCAGAAACGCGACTGTGGCGCAGGCTCAAGAAGATCGACGGGCGTTTAGTGCACGCTCCGGCGAACGCGGCGATATCGTTCGGCGGCCAACAGAAAAGCGACCCGCGGCAGATGGCGACGGCATTCAACCGTCAATTCGTTCCTGCGGGCAACGGCAACGACAGGCCGAGGCGCGCACGAGTCGTTGTCCGATCCATCAAGCGGCAGCCGCGCGACCTGCGTCTGTTCTTCGGTGCTGATGCGGTTGCGAAGAAGTGCCAATCGATCTCGGCCAGCACAGCGCTGGGCCCCGACGACGTCTGCAATCGACACAGCGCGTTCTTCGAGCGCAAACGTCTGGCTGTCAACGTCAACAAAACGACGGCCTCGCTATGCACACCCGACAACCGAGAGCACAAGAACGACCCCAACGTGCACATCGCTGGCGCCGCGCGGCCGACAGTGCTGACGTCGAAGATCCTCGGCGTCACGTTCGATTCGAAGCTGTCGTTCATGCAGCATTGCAACGCCATCGCGTCAAAAAGGCATCGCGTCGCGTTCGCACACTGAAGGCGCTCAGCGGCACCAACTGCTGACAGTGCACCGCGCGACAATCAAGAGCGTCATCAACTACGGTCTGGGTCGGTCAATGCCGCCGCCACCAACATTGAGAAACTGCAGCAGCTGCAAAACGCAGCGCTTCGCGTCGCCACTGGATGCCACATCGCCGCGCCAGTCCACCACTTGTACACGGAGTGCTTCCGGTGGAAGAGCACCTTCTTACATGCTCTGCATCCAATACCTGCGCGACGACGCCACGCATACGTGCTATCAGTCTCGACGCGACACAAAGTCATGAAGCACACGATGGCGTCACGATTCGACCGCGAGACCGCCCAGGCGATTTGCACGCCACACTCGACGTTGTCGCGCGGTGTCCGGCGAATCCTGTGCTCGATGCACCAACGCCACCCATTTCACCAGCAGAGCGCGAACTACCACGATACAGGCGGCGTCTGCCACTGGGGCACTCACCCGCAACGCTGTGGCAAAATACAACAACAACAGCGTTGACCGTTTTTAGCTGAAATTATAACACAAACAAATGGCAACGTACATTTCGTACATGTCCTGTAAGTTTGAACACAAGAGGTTGCTTGATACCAGCCGTTGATCCCTATTGACGTTTTTTTTATCACCCTGCAGTTATTATACTTCAGTTATGTTTTCTTGAGCATGCAGTTTCATTTAGGCCCACTCATGCACACGATGCGCGCGCTGAAGCGCAGGCGTCAGCTTCAGTATGAATGAAGGAAAGTAAAGCGACTCATTTTAGAAACTTTGTCCCATTCAAACATAGAAGCGCGCCGAAGTGCAAGCGTCTGCCTAAAAGATGAATGATGAAGTGAAGCGCGGCGTCACCCCACGGCAGCATTTCACAGCCCGACTAAAAACACGCGCTTTCACAATTCACCCGATTTCACAAATTCATTTCATCGCTCATACTGAAGCTGCCGCCAGCGTTTCAGCGCGCATGCTCTAGAACGTGAAGCACGCTGAAACTGCGCTGTTTTTTCTATTCTGCTTTTCTTGAACATGTACAGCAAAGTGACGTGAGCGCGCTTCAAGCTCCATCCATGAATGGCGCCTTTACAAAGCGAATCCAAATCGGGTTATCTTGTCGTGGAGGCTCATCATAGTTCAAGCAGGTGTCCAAGTAGAATGCGTTTCTCCGAATTTGGTCTTCGTCGTCGCCGTCCAGTTGAAACGCCACGGAGCAGTTGGTCGTCGCCTTGCCAACCGGTTCACTAAACTTCCAGTTTCCTTAAAAAAAAATCGCGCACAACATCCTTAAGGCTTAGCCGTCCGTATTTACATCCAGCACGGCGACGTCAGTACGTCACGTCACGTCACGTCACGTCACGTCACGTCACGTCACGTCACGTCACGTGATGTCACGTCACGTTACGTGATGTCACGTCATGTTACGTGATGTCACGTCATGTTACGTGATGTCACGTCACGTCACGTCACGTCAGATCACGTCACGTTACGTCACGTCACGTCACGTCATGTCACGTCACGTCACGTCACGTCACCCCAACGTTTATGCTGCAAGAAAAAGCAATCCGGCACGTCACGTTATCCGACGTCGCGTTTTAAAACTCGGGCTCGTTTCCCCCCGTACATGTGTGTAAATCAAATCGACATACGTCGACGTTCAGATAGATACGGACGCATAAACGATGCCGTGACCTGACATGCCGTATGATTTTAGGTTTCCCGTAAAAAGCCGTGCTTCAAAGTTTGATTTTACAAATTTGTCTACTTTTGTTGTTCTTCATTGTAAAAGTTTATTCACCATCGTTCCTAAAATAGACGATTTTTCCTATTGTTTTCTGTATTCTCAAAAGTGTCAGCAGTTTGCCTTTTATTCAGTGAATTCCAGCCATCACCTGAACGGCATCTATTATACAATTAGCGGCTAAGTCACAGCAAAGTAACAGTTAGCCCTAGGGGAGTTGTGAAAATTTCTGAGAGACTTTGCCTTGAAGTCATAACAATCTACGAACAGCCTGGGAGCCCGCGGTATACGCTTACCAGGCAAAATCGCAAGAAACAGTGCTTGCACGTTGTAATTAGTCGCGTTTGTATAAAATTAAAAATTCCACCTGCATCTTCTGAGATTCGAACCTCAGCGCGCCCTCACGGTCTCGCATATGTAGGGCATAATTCGAACCATTGCGCTGGTTGCGTGTAAGACCATGTTTATTGGCTGCAAAGTCATTTGTGTGTGCTGCAGCAAAATAGATGTCCACGCGCACAACTGTTGAAAAAAATCTTCGCCTGTTCTTCTGTTCTACATTAAAAAACTGCTCGTTTCAAAAGACTTGATTTTAAAAATCTGAGGGTCGTTGTTTCGATTTTGTCCGTCGGTCTCCCGTTGAAATTGGTGGTTGTCACAAAAATTCAATTTTAACTTGCGCACAACTTGATTGAATTTTGCTTGTTGACGTACGGCTTTTCAGGGCGGAACCTAAAATGCAACGTCACGTCACTTTGCGTCACGTCATCGTTTATGCGTCCGTGTTTTTCTGTTTACACGTCGACGTGCATCGACGTCCGGATGGCTGGGCAGTCCTCTGCAACGTGGCGCAGGAAGCAGTGGTCACGGTCACTACTTTGAAGCGCCATACCGCTCGCCAACCGTTGAACAAGTTTAGTTGCAAGTTCAACCAGAAACAGACAAAAGTCAAATTTTGTAATGTCAAAGTAAAACTGAATAAATGACAAAAAGACGAGTTAAAAACCGAAGAAACACGATTTTCGCATGTTGAAACACGTTTCACGGATTTTAACGCCTTTTTATGTAATTTTATGTGTGGCAAAGCAGCTTTTACGACTAATCTTTTAATCTATTTTGATATGATGCGCGTTTGGAATAAGAGAAACAAGTGCTCAACTCAACTGATCGTTTTCGGCTGGAAAAAGAAAAAAATCAGAAAAAAACGATGTTTCAAATTCGAAAACCGCCAGTTTTAGTGATTTTGTGATTTGATGTGATATATTGATTTCAAAGCGCCGCACCTGCCAGAATTTACTATGAAAAGTTGAGATTCACCCACCAAAAAAAAACTTGCCCTTCAGGTACCCATCACACTCACACAAGCATTTACGAGAAACGTTATGAAGGATTAATCCCAAAAACCCAAAAACCATGCGACAACACGATGAAATAAACAAACCGCTGCAATGGTACGACCGTCTGACATTGCCGGGCCCGTAACTGTAAAAAGTGTTTTGATTTCAAAACTTTGGCCTTTTTGAACTTGTTTTCTCTGTTTTGTGAAATGCCAAAACGGTGTGTGCGACTGTCTATATGGTCTCAACGCGATCGTTAAAACTGTAACCGTCGAGTTTTTGTTGTTTTGTCGCTTTTGTCTGACGCACATTATTGCGTTTAAAAAATGCCGATCCATGCTACAATACCGAACCGCTCTTTTTCCAACCAGCCTGCATACAATTATCTAAAAATGCGGGAGACGCATATAAAAGGAGGAATATGGCTTTGTGTAAGCAGTGACAGACTTGGCTCGACAACACTTTTCAAGTCTCTGATGTGGTACACACGGATACAAGTACATAATAGCTATATTTTTGCGCCGCGTTTGTTTTACTGAAAAGCGTAAAAAAACTTTAATTTTTTTAAATTGTCCTCTTCAGTTCAGTCTAAAATCACACCATGTGCGAAATTCTGTAAATTCTGTGCAAAAACAGAAAAATCAGAGATTGCAAAACATTGCTGCATGTAGCTTTATCGTTGTTACTAACGTACGCACCGCTGTGTACACACCAGAACCAGTGACAGAATGGTGTTGTCTGCCGTTGATTTTCACCCTTTTTACCAAACTCTTGTGGCAGGATAAACCGTCTGTCCCGTGAGTAATTGCCTTTGCCACAGATGGAAACCTTGCGTTCCGATATACCTCTGCGATACACTTTGTCCTGGGCAAAGCAGTGTCAGCGATCCAAAGTCTGATCTGATGTTTTGCCCAGACCATAAGATCTGTCTGTGGTAAAACACCTTCGGTAGTTCTGCCTGGTGTCCGTCGCACTGACGAGCCAGGGGACACCGCGGTATGCGTCTACCTGGCGAAACCGCAAACAGCGAACATTATGTATTGATCGTTATTTTAGTGTTTTTAGTGGTCGCTAAATGCCCGAAATACCGCAAATGTGAAAGTTTCATTTGTCTACAAACAAAGTACGAGGGTTGCCATGTGCAACCGAATTTAATGAATAAACGGCGCAAAAATATGGCTCTTATGTACTTGTATCCGTGTGTACCACATCAGAGACTTGAAAAGTGTTGTCGAGCCAAGTCTGTCACTGCTTAAACAAAGCCATATTCCTCCTTTTATATGCGTCTCCCGTATTTTTAGATAATAAATTTTATTTTTAGATAATATTCTGACTTTTACATGAGCCGCGAAGGTCGGATTAAATTCACAATTCGTTGGTCACACATTCTTCTAAACCCCGGAGAACTCTGCTTTTTCATTTTTCGTTTTTGGGCCACGGCCGATTCGCCCGAAATCGTCACGGTTCAGTACCTAGAATTGGTCACATAAAAAAACTCCAAAACGCTTCCCACGTTTTCTTGTTTTTCAGTTCTGGACCGATTTCGCCAATTTCCACAGCCGATTCACCCGAAATCGTCACGATTCGGTATCTAGAATTGGTCACATAAAAAACTAATCCAAAATCCGTGATCAGCGCATTGAATTACCCTGGAAAACACCGTTTTCTTGTTTTTCGTTTCTGGACCGATTTCGCCAATTCCACGGCCGATTCGCCCGAAATCGTCACTATTCAGCATTTAGAGTTGCTCACATAATAAAACTAAAAGCAAATTTGCGATCAGCGCATCGAAGTACCCCGCAATTCATTATTTTCTCATTTTTCCTTCATGGACCGATTTCGCCAAATTCCACGGCCGATTCGCCCGAAATCGTCACGATTCAGCATCTAGAGTTCCTCACGTAAGAAAACAAACCCAAAATCCGTGATCAGCGCATTGAATTCCAACGGACTAGACAAGTTTCCTATTTTTTGTTTTTGGACCGATTTCGCCAATTTCCACGGCCGATTCGCCCGAAATCGTCACGATTCAGTATGTCGAATTGCTCAGATAAGAAAACTAACCCGAAATCCGTAATCAGCGCATTGAATTACCCCGGAATACACCACTTTCTCATTTTTTGTTTTTGAACCGATTTCGCCAATTTCCACGGCCGATTTGCCCGAAATCGTCACGACTTTAGTTATTTAACAGCTATTCCTCAGATTTTTTTTAAAAATAAAGGTCAAATTCAAACTCTCCGTTGTTGGTTACCCTTAGAAACTTTTTGATTTGTCAAATAACACGCGCAGAAATCGCAAATACACGTCAAAATAAGCAGTTTTCGTAATTTTGTACAAACAAGCTAAATTTTTAGCCTTGGGAAGCATCGGAGAAAAAAATTAATGCGAAATTTGAAAATCCCGAAGATTTTTACCCTAGAAAATGTTTTTCTCATAACAGTCAGAATTTTCTTTATATCACTGAAACTGCGTACACATTTTATGACATGGTCGAAAAAAAAGGGGTATAGAAGAATAAGAAACAGCGAATTCAGAATCGATGTTTTGCGCACACAGCGTGTGTAGAAGATCACCACGAAAAAATTTCTGGTGCACACAGTGTATCTGTGGATTGTCTGCCTGTGTGCCGCAGAAAAAAATCTCAGCTCCTTTTATGTTCACAGAGCGAGGCAAAGTAAGTTAGGAATTTACGCGCGAGCGACTGACGGGCCATATTATGCCTGCATCCGCTGTCCGCTCCGCTCCGCTTCGCTCGCGAATGGGCATGATAACAATATATCCTTTAAACAATTGTGTTTACTGGAACACTTGAAAGGAAGATAAAAACAACATTTGGCGTTGTTCAAGAAAGTACAGACACCGTTCTCAATTAGCACAGTTTTGGCATTTTGACCGGGTACTGACGAGTCAATGGTATACTGTAGGTATCTATACAGAGTGGTCCAAAAGTAGTGGGTACAACTTTGAATCGCTCTAACTCCCCACCGCTTAGACCGTTTAGCTGAAATTTTAGTTGCTTACTTTGAAAGCACAAACTTAGACCTCTACAAATTTTTAGCCCAAACGATAAAACATTGCCCCTGTAAGGAAGCAAAGTTCGAGAAAAAAAAGAATTTTTGCATGAAAAACAGCATTTTTTTCTCACATCGGATTTATTCATCGATGACGTCAAACAGGCAATACAACTATATTTCTGGTTTCAATCCCCATTCACACAATCGTGCTCGTGCGCGCATATTTTTATTTTCACTCCTCAATTGTCCTCAAAAGCCAAAAACTGTGGGATCGATGAAAGAAATGATCGTGAACGCGTTTCAGCACGAGGACACTGAATTGTGCCTGAAAGTGATCTTGTCAGTACGTGGCCATAGGGCCCGATTGTGCATTGAAGCTTGCGGCTCACATTTCGAGAAGAATGTAAAATTCGTTTTTTCGAAATTTGTTTCCGCACAGGGGCAAAATTCTCTTGTTTGGGCTAGAAATTGGTGGAAGTCTAAGTTTGTGTTTCCTAAGTAAGCGACTAAAATTTGCTGCAGAAATTGTCACTCAAATTTAAAATTGAAGTTAAAACAGCAATTATAATTTAAAAAAACAGTTTTCGAAACGAAATGTCAATTTGCCAAAGAAAGAACAACGAAAGTCGTCGTCGTCGCCGTCGTTGTTCCTGGAAAAAGGAATTAACAGCAAAACACGTCTGCTTTTTACAAAATGTACGTCACACAAATCCTCCAAAGCGTTTTTCTTGATCAAAAAAAATTAAAGCAGCTAATATTTTTCCAGCTAATATAAACAGCGAATTCAGGTTTCCAGTTCTCGTCGTCGCCGAAGTCGTCTCGTAGACTATTTTTTTTGCCGTGAAAACCGCTGCTTTTGATGTCTTCATCTCATAAATCACAAAAAAAGATTTTTTCATCAAAATCTCACTGTCTGTCTGCCCACACAAGGCAAACGCATAGAAGCTAGAAAAAAAGAAAATGTCCATTCCAATTTCTTTTTTAACCTGATGTTCCGGCAACCAATCAGCTACAAATTATCCAGGACGACTATGTTAGCGAAATTTTTGAAATTTATAGCGTTTTTGATTGAAAAATTTGCAAAAAAAATGCGGGTGGGTGGGGGGTTGCACAACCCCCCCCCCCATAAACCGACTAGCATCCAGATCCGGTGCACCCCCCTAGCAGGCTACCGGAGGGTCCCACTTACCCCCTACCCCCCAAAAAATTGTCACTCCCCCACGGGTAGGTGTACTCCCCTACCTAAAAGGGTCTGTCATCTTCGGTACTGTTTAAAGCATATTATGCACCTGGAAACCGAAAAATCATGATTTTTGAAAAAACTGTGATTTTGAACAAAAATTCGCGGTTTTTAAACAAAAATTTGTGATTTTGAGAAATGTTTGAGACGGGTGGGGGGGGGGGGTGGTACCCACGGGGGGGGGGGGGGGTTTCCGAGTCGGGAAGGGGGTTTTTGGGGGTGAGTGTTTGGACCCCCCAGAGCACAACTTCGTCGTGCAAAAGGGGTACATCCCCCTCATGTTCGGTACTGATTCCAGATCTTCGCGAAAACAATTGGTTTGGTCAATCAGACGAGACCGCGAGACTTTTTTCAAAAACCGCGAGACGAGACGAGACGAGACACGTCTCACGGCAACTCTAATTTTGAAAAATGCCTAAATTTAAAAAAATGCCTTGTTTACTCAGCTATACAGTAAAACTTTTATTTTTTAGTAAAATTTTTAGTAAAGTTTTTTTTTACCTTTGTTCGGGGATCCAGTGCAGGTTACCACCGCCAACATACTTCCACGCCGTCTTCTCTGAAACACAACTGTGCAAAGGCAGAGTAAACTGAGCTGAAAATTGACATTGCGCTGCTTTGCGTTCGACCGTGGTCCGAATATGAATTGAAATTTTTTTTACTCGTTTTACTATTCTCTGATTAGTTTTGTTTTTCATTTTCTAGCACAAAACTGCTACGTTACGTTGTTGCCGCGCGCGCAGCTGTGAATCATTTTTCCTACATGTGCGTACCATATTGGTGCACGTTTTTAATAAGAAAGATAATAAATTATCTCAAAAATACGTATTGTGGATTTATTCAAACGTGTCGCGACTAAAATGACGTCATTTGCTTTAAAAACGCCCGTTTGTCAAAGTACAGGCACTAAAATGTCAGTTTGATGTGAGTGATTCGATATCATGCGGA